>MU776912.1:17369-40086 GCA_026770625.1 Nicotiana glauca | reverse complement strand
TTTGAACCTAGAATAACTTGACTTCATGCCGGATCCCTAGTAGGAGCGCTTATTTGCATCACATGCATATGACTTAGGGGACTCAACACTGGGGTTGGGTCCGTCTAGGACAGGTAACCGAAAATGAAAAGACCACCATGATGCATTTTACGTGTTGCATTTATTTGTGAAATTGAGAAAAAGAGAGAAATAGCAGTGTAAAGAATTAATTATTTAGTTTTAGAAAAAACCGATGCCCAAATACTGTCGAAACTCTGCCGAAATTTCAAAAAAATAAAAAAAAATGGAGATGTTTTATTTTTAATAGTTTGTTTTACTAAAAGCAAAGGAAAAAAATAAAAAAAAATAATAAAGTCTTTATTTTAGTTTGAAAAAAATAGGTTATTTTATTTTTGTTGAAAATGAAAAAAAAAAGAGAAAATAGAAAAAGGAAAATAGTTTGTCTTGCCATGAAAAATAAAAATGAAAAAGAGTATTGCTTTTAATTTTGTTATTTGCTTTTGAAATGCCAAAAAAAAAAGAAGAATGAAAAGCGTCTTGTTTTAAAATAGTTCATTTAATTTGCCCGAACTACACTGGTTTGATTCCCACCGGATGTGAGATACGTAGGCAACCCTCATCGGGTTCAACCATCCCTTTTGCAAAAAATAGCCAAAAAATACAAAAATTTTAATTTTTATCCAATAAGTCGGGTGACGCCATTCTTGTTGAAAAATAAGCCGAATGTCCCCAAAAGGGCGCCGGAAGGCTGTTTTTGCAAGAACAACCACCCTGAGGCATTTTAAATTGGTTTGCGGGCACATCCTTAAAATCTCCCTTTCGGAAGTGCTGAAAGACCGTATTTGCAAAACTGAGTCGTTGTTTTCTTAAACAAAATTTTTGAAAAATAGCCATTTTGCTGTTTAAGTCAAAATAAGCCATTGCATGGCTAGGTTTCTTTAAATAGCCTACAGTTGACATTAAAACCTTCTCAGTCTTGCGCAGACTCATGGCGATGCCGAGTGATGCCCCACGGGCCCCAGGATGTGAAGCCTTGATGTATTCCTGATCTAGTTTTAATCATAGAGTTTGTAGCTTGTTATTTTGAGTCTGTTTTTGTAGTTTCCCTTCAAGAAAAATAATTTAAAACAAAAACAAGAAAAACAAAAAACAACAAAAATTTGCATTCAATTTGCAAGAACTACGCTCGGTCTGATTCATGCGGGGTCATGATACGTAGGCAATCCACGTAGGATTCGACCATAACCAAAAGAAAAGAAAACGAAAAATAGAGAGGAAAAAACACTGAAAAGAAAAAGGCAATAGCGGAAAAGCAAGAAAGAAAGAAAAGAAAGATCAAGAAAGGAAAAATAAAAATAAAAAAAGAAAAAAAAGAAAAAAAAGAGAAGAAAAACAAAGGAAGAGAAAGTTTGCAATTGGGAAAAAGCCGGGATGACGCATGCGGCCGATCAAAAGCTGCTACCAATATGTTACATGCCCTAACGCTAACGTGATGGTTTCATTTTGTCATGTCAATCTAGAAAGGTGGTTGGTTTGTGGTTTTAGAGTGGTAACTCATTTTTACAACACAAGGACAAAAGGCAGTCAGCATTCTGGCAACACATTCCTACAACACCCGGTCAAAAAACGAACTGAACATGACAGGCCAAAAATCAGATACTAGTATCGTGGACCCATCAAAAGAGGTGGAAGTGGTAGATGTTAAAGCAATGAAGGAAGAGATATATAAGTTGAGGCAGCAGATGGCCGAGATGCATTAGGCTTGGGCTAAAGGTCAGTCAGCGCCAGTTTATCCTGCCAATCCAGCATATATCCCACCTTTGGCTCAGTCTCAGGAGCTTCCTCTTGTGCATGCATCTGCACCTTTCCCTTTCCACCAACAAAGTTATAGCACCAACTCCTATCCTCCCCAGGCTCCACCACCCAAACAAAATCCTCCTCCACCAATTACCCCTGTCTTTGTGGCACCTCCACCTGCCACATGGCAAAGATCTTCCAGTGAGCTATTGTTTCAAGCTCACGACAGTCAGTGCTATCCTCCTGAGCCTACTTTTAAAGTGCTTGAGCCATATTCTTACACCCCTTACTTCGAGCTCCCGGTGGAAACTGAAAAGCCGCTTAAAAACCCGGAGCAGGATGAGATGATTCGGAAAGTAAAAAGCCTGGAGCATTCCTTCAGGAACATGAAAGGGTTGGGTGTCCAAGTCAGTGTGGCCTATAAAGATTTGTGTCTATTTCCGGATGTGCAGTTACCCGCAGGGTCCAAAATGCCAAAATTCGACCTGTATGACGGTCATGGTGACCCGGTGTCCCACCTGAAGGGCTTCTGCAGTAAAATGAGAGGGTCTGGTGGGAAAGATGAATTATTGATGGCATACTTCAGCCAGAGTCTGAGTGGTTCCGCTTTGGAATGGTATACACGACAAGATCATGCCCGATGGTACACATGGGACGATTTGGCCCAAGCATTTGCAGGCCACTTTCTATACAACCTCGAGATTGTCCTCGATCGACTTTGATTGACCAAAATTGAGAAGAAGCCCGGAGAAAGCTTTAGAGAGTACCGATTTCGGTGGAGGGAATAGGCTGCAAAGGTCGATCCTCCAATGAAGGAAGGCGAAATGGTGGATTATTTTCTGCAGGCTTTAGAGCCTACTTACTATGGTCATCTGGTGTCAGCAGTGGGAAAATCTTTTAACGAAGTAGTGAAAATGGGAAGTATGGTTGAAGAGGGGCTCAAATTCGACAAAATCATGAGCTATTCGGCAATCAAGGAAACTACTAAGGCCATCCAGAGCGGAGGGGTATTAGGAAAGAAAAAGAAAGAAGATGTGGCGGTAGTTGACTCGAGAGGTTGGTCCAGGGGCCCATCACACTATTACCATCAACCCCATCCCCAAATTTACTCCCACACTCCACAGCACTATTACCCACCCCGTGGTCCCCACTACTCTGCCCACCATGCCCACACATATCCCCAACATCCTACCCACGCGCCATGGCGTGCGCCCACTCCACAAAATACTTACCCAACTCAAAACACCTACCCACCTCTAAGAGCTTACAGGAATCCCCTTGGAGCAGGTTTGCGAGCCAACCAGAATTTCGAGCAAAAGAGGGCACAGAAACAGGAAACTTTCACCCCCATCAAAGAGTCATATGCAGACTTGTTTGAGAAACTGAAGCACTATAACTTGATTGCATAAATCCCTCCGAATCAGGTGGACAAGCGTGCAAGAAGCTTTGACCCTTCTAAAAGGTGTGAATACCATTCCAATGCCTAGGGGTACGATGTCAAAAGCTGTCGGGATTTGAAAAGAGAGATAGAAAGAATGATTCAGGAAGGGATAATTGCGGTCCATGGCAGTGCCACCCAGAACATTGCACAGAATCCTTTACCTGCACATGATGGTGCACATTTTGTGAGGAATATCCATGGCGACAGGGAGTATGAGAATCCTCTCGGAAATGTGGTGAATGAAGGCCCCAGCAATTTTGATGGGCAATCCAGTGGCTAAGATGTCGAGTTCGATAATTGGAAAGACACTCCAACTCCTGGGTAATTAGAGTGGAGCTTTGGTGGTTTATTTTGTTGTCATTTCTATTGTCCGGTTTATTCTCAGGGTTGTAATCCGGCATTGTCTTGTGACTCAAACCTTTCTATCTTTTCACTTTGCTTTGTTTAGTCATAATAGCTTGTTTTGTGCCATCTAGGTTTGTTCAAGGGCTATAACTAGTTCAGTTTGCTTGTTTTGTTGTTTAAATCCTTTCACCGTCAGTCTAATGCAATTCTCTATTTCCTACCATTTTTAGTCATTTTATTTAGTTCCCTTCTCCCTTTAAAATTCTTTTATGCTAGTTCTAGTGACATGACATGCACGTATAATTCTCAGCCTGGTTTTAAAGTCAGTGTAGTAATGAAGCAATGAAACAATGTTGAAGCTGTAAGGACATTCAAGGGAAACGAGTAAAGGCATTTTGAGATCACGTCGAGCCCAAATTAAGTGAAACTGGGAGGCAAATAGAACATAAAGAAATACTGTTGAAATGCGTCATGCCACATCGATTTAAAGCCATACCCCAAGTCTACAGGGACAGTTCGTGGTACCAAGATTATTGTCCAATAGCGTTGGTTAATTGACAAATACGGAAGGCAAATATGTGAATCAATCAAATGGTATTATGTGTGTTTTCCTCAGCTTGTTTAACTGTGTAGTTTGTACTTGGCATGTTTTGGAGATTGGAATGACGAAGGTATTTTATTCTGCTATCCAAATACTCTATCCTTTGTTACCCCTTTGAGCCTCGGTTATTTTCTTGCATACCCCTCTTTCGAAATCAATAATAAAACTCGTAAGCCCGAGCGGAAAAATTAAGTGGAGAAACAAGAGAAGAACACTGAAAAAGAAAAAGAAGAGAAAAAAGAGAAAAGAAAAAGAAAGAAAAGAAAAAAAGAGAAAAGAAAAGAAAAGCAAAAAGAAAAAAAAAGGAAAGAAAAGAAAAGAAGAGAAAAGAAAAGAAAAGAAAAGAAAAAGCAAAAAGAGAAAAGAAAAGAAAAGAGAAGGAAAAGAAGAAATGAAAAGAAAGGAAAGGAAAAGTGGAAGAAAGATTGCAACAATCAAAGTAGTCGCCTGAACTACGTTTTACTTGATCGAAAGGGTACGTAGGCAGCCTCTCTGATGTTCAGTTACACCAAAATAAAACTCCAAAAATCCCCAAGAAAGAAACTGGGGCAGAAGTTGTGGTTGTTGTGAGAAATTTGATTCCGATGTTGTAATTTTTGAACCTGTGTTGAATTATTTTGAGCCTTGATACCCTTCTTTGTAACCCTATCCAAAAGCCTGCATTACAGTCCAAAGAAAGACCTTCCGTTCAGTCTTCAAGAAATGCCGATCCAAGTGAGCAGAGGTAAATCATATCAGGGGCAACACTCCGGTCCAAACGAAGGAAATGAAGAATGAGAAAGTCTTGTTAATGAGAACCCTCACGGGTACCCCCAAGGTGATGAAAGCTGAGAGAGATCAAAATGAGAGAGTCTTATTGGTGAAAACCTTCACGGGCACCATAAGGCGACGGTGAGTTGAGAGAAAAATCAAAATGAGAGAGGCTTGATGGTGAAAACCCTTCGGGCACTACAAGTCGAATAAGGATTGTGAATCAGATCGGGCAAGCGGAGCATTGAAACCCAGTTTCACAGCAAAAGGTACAACAAGAGCTGAACATCATATTTGCTAAACAGAGTAGGCTGCAGGTGCATGTCAAGGTCGTTAGAGTCGGTATCCACATCCGATGGATTGCTACTCTGTAGGTTTCTTGTTAGGAATCGTCTCTCTCCATTACCCTTTACTCCAATCCTCCCACTTTGTTTTACTCCTTCGTCCTGGGTCGGTTGTTCAAAACAAGTGAGAAATGACATCAAAATCTGCCACCAAGCATTCCAATTAAACAACACGGGACCTGGTGAGCACATAAAGGCGTCAAGTTAGGAGAAAATCGTAGGCACACTGAGTTGGCCACAATCAACATGCTTTGGGGTTCGTGCGAAATACAAGGGTCTAATTTAGGAACCACACAACAGATGAAGGGTGTTTTGGTGAGCGGATCAGAGGTATTCTCCGTGTCAAGGGTAACAAAGAAAGTGGTTAGTCAATAAACAAGCAAGATCTTCGAGTGGGAATCAGTTATCGAGACAAGTGAAGGAACAATAAACTCAAGGCCAAAGCCAGTGGTCAAGAAAGAACATCATATACACAAAGCAGGGACAATAGACATGCTGCGGGATTCATATGAAACATAGGGATTGGGGAGATGACCGTTCATGCAATGCAACAAATGGAGAATGTCGGGCCACCTTCAAAGTTTAAGGCCACAAACCAACCACCACATTTTAAACTCACAACTTTTCGTTGTTTGAAATAGGAACAAAGCAGCGCAAGAAAGTTGGTTCAACGGTAAGGGAACAAGAAAGGAAGGGAAAAGAAAGGGAAGAAGAGGAGAGTTGACAAAAGGGAAGTTTCTTAAATCATTGACCTTTGCCACTACTTTTCACAATGTTTCCTCATAGGATAAAAGGCCTAGTCTGATGGAGTTTTCGACAAATCAAATCTTAGTCTGATGAATCTTTCTCCCAAGATAACAAAAGACCTAGTCTGATGAATCTTCTCCTAGAGTCAAAATCTTAGTCTGATGAAACTTTCTCCTAAGATAACCAAAAACGGACCTAGCCTGATGAACCTTCTCCTAGAGTCTGAATCTTAGTCTGATGAATCTTTCTCCTAAGACAGCAAAACACCATAGTCTGAGGAACCGCCTCCTAGGATCAAAATCTTAGTCTGATAAACTTTCTCCTAAGATAAACAAAAACGGACCTAGTATGATGAACCTTCTCCTAGAGTCTAAATTTTAGTCTGATGAATCTTTCTCCTAAGACAGCAAAACACCCTAGTCTGAGGAACCGCCTCCTAGGATCAAAATCTTAGTCTGATGAATCTTTCTCCTAAGACAGCAAAACACCCTAGTCTGAGGAACCGCCTCCTAGGATCAAAATCTTAGTCTGACGAACCATTCTCCTAAGATAACCAAATGGACCTAGTCTGATGAACCTTCTCCTAGAGTCAAAATCTTAGTCTGATGAATCTTTCTCCTAAGATAACAAAAGACCTAGTCTGATGAATCTTCTCCTAGAGTCGAAATCTTAGTCTGATGAGAATTTCTCCTAAGATAACAAAATAGATCTAGTCTGATAAATCTTCTCCTAGAGTCAAAATCTTAGTCTGATGAATCTTTCTCCTAAGACAGCAAAACACCCTAGTCTGAGGAACCGCCTCCTAGGATCAACATCTTAGTCAGATGAATCTTTCTCCAAAGATATCAGAAAAATGTCTTAGTCTGATGAAACTTTCTCCTAAGATAGTCAAAAGACCTAGTCTGATGAATCTTCTCCTAGAGTCGAAATCTTAGTCTGATGAGTCTTTCTCCTAAGATAGAAAACTTAGTCCGATGAATTTTCTCCAAGGGTCTGCATCTTAGTCTGATGAAAGTTTCTCCTAAGATAACAAAATGGACCTAGTCTGAGGAACCTTCTCATAGGATCAAAGCCTTAGTCTGATGAATCTTTCTCCTAAGATAATAAACCTGGTCTGATGAATTTTCTCCTAGGATCAAAATCTTAGTCTGACGAATCTTTCTCCTAAGATAACAAAATGAACCTGGTCTGATGAGTTTTCTCCTGAGATAGAAAACCTAGTTTGATGAATTTTCTCCTAGGATAAAAATCTTAGTCAAATAGTTTTGCTCACAGGGGACGTACATGCCAATCAAGTCTTTAGTTTTGCTCTCATCATCATATGAATAGCTTAGGTAACAACTCTCAAGTCTGCCCAGCCACCAAACTGGGGCAGAAAGTTTTCTTTGTTTGTTTATTTTGTTGCAGTCAGGAGCCCACCTGGAGAACAAGGGAATATTTTTCAAGTTCAGCATTCAGGAGTCCACCTGGAGAATAAGGGAATACTTTTCAAGTTTCAGCAGTCAGGCGCCCACCTGGAGAACAAGGGAAGTGCAATTCAAATTTTAGCTTTTAATTTTTAATATTTGATAACATGATATGCCCAGCCACCAAACTGGGGCAGAAAAGTTTTCTTTGTTTGTCTATTTTGTTGTAATCAGGAGCCCACCTGGAGAACAAGAGAATATTTTTCAAGTTTCAGCAATCAGGAGCCCACCTGGAGAACAAGGGAATATTTTTCAAGTTTCAGCAATCAGGAGCCCACTTAGAGAATAGAGGCATATATTCCAAATTTTAGCGGTCAAGCATCACCTGGAGAAAGGGAAAACACTTCAGAGTGCGACTCAAGTCAGCAACAAAAGAGGCTTGCGGGAAGAATGCAAGTCAAAGTCCTAGATGATCAACAAAAGATTAGTCATGATCTGAGGAAAAGAGAGAAATCCAAGAAGTGAATCCAAATACAGAAGTTGATGAAAGATGTGCGCTTCTCAAGACATGGTTGAGGTCACAAGCACTACATGTCTGGGTTTGGTCCTAAAAGCTGAAGAAGAATGAATTAGCACCTACAACTAGCAAGCGTCAAGGTTCAAATCTAAAGTCTTCATGAAGAACCATTCAAGATCAAGATCAAGCTTCAGAAGACTTATAGATAGGAATCTTGTAACTCATAGTTTACATGCTTAGCTAGCCTTTTCATGTTTTGATTTTTTGATGTAATAATAGGACCGCGGACCGGAACCCCGGCGGAACGGCACCTCGACTGGATCTCCACCTCGGCATACCCCATCATCTCACTCACCTCTGAACTACACTAACCAGATTCCTTTACAGCCAAGGATATGTAGGCAACCTCAGAAGCCAGGTTTGGTCAAATTTTTCAAAAAAAAAAAAATAATGCTTCCCACGGAGTATTCAAATGGGAAAAAATCGGTCGTATCCACTTATCTTTGCACAAAAACCCTTCGGATTTTCGAGCAAAGAGGGGAAGCTGTGAGCACGTGATTTTTGCCCTACATGAAAATAACTCCTAAAAATAGACCAAAATAATTTTAATTGATTTTTAGGTGTTTTTCTTTATTTAGTTGCATTTCATGCATTTTTAATATTTTTAAAATCATAGAAAAATCATAAAAAGTGTCACATTTTAATTTCATGCCACCTTGGGTTTAATTTGAATTAATTTAGGATTTAATTATATTGAGTTAATTGTGCTATTAATCAAAAATCACAAAAAATGATCATTTTTACATAGTTAGATAATTAGCTTAATTTTATAATTTAAATTAATTTAGGAATTTATTTTAGGTTTAATTAATTAAAGAAAGAAAAGAACAACAAAAAGAAGAGGGAAGTGAAAAGACTTGGTCTTAAATTCAAATTGGCCAAACATTTGAAAAGCCCAAAATATTTTCCCCCCAAAACCTTCCCCAAAATATTTCCCCCCCAAAACTTTCCCCAAAATATTTTTCCCCAAAACAACCCCTAACACACAAGGCCCATCACATTAAATACACACACAAAAAATACAATAAGAAGACGCCTGGATATACTGAGAATAGGGCGGGGAAAATTTCAAAGAGGCAGCAGCTGAGCAAATTCGGACCCCTCCCCCTCTCGTTTGTCTTCTTCTTCATTAGAACATAACAGACCCCTCCCCAAAATGCCAACAACCCCTAGGCTATCATCTCTAGATTCTAAAGCTTTAGCCAGAAATTCCAAAAAGCCAAAGGAGATCCCCTTCCCAATCTAAAACTAGAACCCCACTCCCGGCGGCAAACACACCTCCTAAACCGCCGCTGACCAGCCAAACAACCATCCAACTCCACCTCCATTGTCAACCAGCCAGGAGACCATCACTCTCCATTATCGCCCAGCGACAGTCTACCAGTCAGTTGTGACGATAACAGTCACCAAATAACCTCTCCAGTTGTTTCTTCTTCAGCCCATCGCACGAGCAAACGACCAGTCCGCCTCCCGTCTCCATGCTGATTTCGATTTCCACCTCAGCATGGAGCTCGTGTGTGCTTTCATTGGTTCGAGCCTGACTAAGAGCTGCCGTCCGCTCAAGGTCTCGTTTGGTTTTGTTTGAGTCCGTCACTGTTCTTCGTCCGGTGAGGTCCAGCTTGAGTTCCGTCGAGGTCGTCGTTTGTCTTCACCGTGAGGTTCAGCTCTTACGTTGATTTGAAATTTTATATCTATGTTTTAATCAATGTTCAGCTCTTACATTCTGTTGCTTCGTTGTTTGGTTGAATTTTTGTTTGTTTAATTTAATTTGTTTTGTTTAATATGAATTTGATACTAGGAGCATAAAGGAATTAGTTAGGTGACTTTGATTTGGATATTATGGAAATCTATGCATACTATGATTTGGTATTATCATACGTTCTCACTGTAGGCTCATTTCGAAAGTAAGATGCTTGAGTTTTGCTATGAAGGTTGTTGGGGATTATGAAAAATAGAAGGTGTTGTTTGGAGAAATAAGTGAAGATTTGGCATATAAATCTGCTTGTTATCAAATGCACATTTACGAGTTTTTTTTTGAATTATGTTATCAAAATAATGACATGATGTAGTCTACCGGTTTAGTTTTTCTTTTATGAGTAATTGCATAAAGATCATGTGATTAGCAATAGATCTGACATGAAGTTATAGATGACTTGTTAATAATCTTAATTGTTGCATCTTACACCTCTTTCACAAACAAAATCTCAATTGCGTGGCCCTCATTTTAATTCTGTATTGATCCTTAGATTTCGAGGCGCGCCATTTAGCAAAGTCCATGGCCCTCGCAAAGTGCAAACGCGTAGTTGCTTTAGGCGCGTGTTTAATAATATTACTTTCCTAAATATGGGTGCACATTTATGTGACCCAAATCTAAATCTCAACGAAGTCGAAATGTGTCAAAAGCCATGGGTGGACTGGTGCGACGTGGTTCGAGATATATTTTTACGATGTTGCAATTCTTATTTTAAAAATAAATATATAATAAAAGCGGACTATTAATAAAAGTCATATAGGTTAGAACATGTTTGAAAATTAGATAAAATCAAATACAACAGTTGAGCGACCGTGCTAGAACCACGGAATCCGGGAATGCCTAACACTTTCTCCCGGGTTAACAGAATTCCTTACTCGGATTTCTGATTCGCAGACTGTTAATAGAGTCATAATTTCCTCGGTTCGGGATTCAACCGGTGACTTGGGACACCATTAATCTCTCAAGTGGCGACTATGAATCTTAATAATAAATCCTGTTCCGATTGTCCTTTAAGTTGAAAAACTTCTTTTATTATATCCCTCATGGGGGTGTAGTAAGCGGAAAAGGGAGGTATGACACATATGATTTGAGAGTGAGCCCGAGGGGCTGATGCTATGCTGAGTGACAGATACTGAGCCTGAGGGGCTGATACTGTTCTGAGTGATTGATATTGAGCCCGAGGGGCTGATACTATTTTGAGATATTGCCCGAGGGGTGAACTTTTATGTGCTTATCTTGCATATTTACTTGCCTTTTTACCTGTTATACTG
The DNA here is from genome assembly GCA_026770625.1 of Nicotiana glauca. Lineage (NCBI taxonomy): Eukaryota > Viridiplantae > Streptophyta > Magnoliopsida > Solanales > Solanaceae > Nicotiana > Nicotiana glauca. The sequence continues at coordinate 29,054 of MU776912.1, read as the reverse complement.
TGGTATTTGTGCTCGAGGGGCAGATTTTCTGTGCTTATCGGCACTAACTGTTTTGAAATCATTTTGTAACTGTTGAAAAGATCATCTTCAAAAGAGATTTAAACTGAGCCAAGATTCTGAAGATTTCACAGTTTTACTGTTTTCTCAAAGGATTGTACCCTGCTTCTATATAGTATAATGGTTTTCTTTACGTGATTTCTTACTGCTCAGTTGTTATTTACCTTTATTACTCACTGAGTTGGAGTACTCACTTTACTCCCTGCACCTCGTGTGCAGATGCAGGTTTATATTCACTCGGTAGCGGGTTTTGGCCGATCAGAGGCAGAGTTACATGAGTTAAGGAGGTGACTGCTAGCGTTCGCAGCACTATGTTTCTCTCTTTTGTTCATTATCCCGATTTTGTATATTTTAGACTTTGTAGTGGATTTACATTCTGATAGATGTTCGTGACTTGTGAAACCCCGATTAGGGCTGTGTTGGGTTGTATTTACATTAATTAATATTATTAAGTCGTATTTAAGTTGTTTATTTATGTTTAACTTTTTTAGAAAAGACGAGTTGGGTTAGTTGGTTGGCCTCGTCTTCATGATAGGTGCCATCACGACCAGTGCGGGGTTTAGGTCGTGACAGAGAAACAAAGAAATTAATAATATGATGCCTTAATATTACTTCTGAAATTGTAATTTTGCATAGCCGTGACAAAAAATTATTCTATGCAAACGAAATATAAGTGCCTTTTGAGAAATTTACAGAATATTTCAAAATTCATATGGATTCTTTACAGTAATTTTATACAAAAGATCAACCACAACTAACTTTCTTTACAACTAAACTACAACTCCTTCGGACAACAAGTTTCATTTTCACTCTCATAGTCATTGCCAGCATTTTCTGGTGGTGTATCATAACCAAAATTTCTTTTCCACTCACCATGTGCCCAAAGATTTGCAGCAAGTTCTTTTCTAAAGTCTTTTATGTCTTGAGGTTGGAATTTCTCCACATCCTTTTCAATAATCAACAACTCTACATATTTGATTAGGAATGCACCACAATCAGTCCTAAGAAAAATGTAAGATATGCAGTGAATTAAACAATAAATCTAAAGTACATATAACTAATATAAGAAATAACAACACGTACGATCCAAGTTAAAGTAAGGACATGTAGTTCTTAACTTAGAGTAGCAAGTTCAAAATTTAAGGACATGCAGTCATTAACTTTGAATTCCAAGTTAAAAAGTTAAGGACACTTAGTCCTGAACTTTAACTTTCAAATTGAAAAGTTAAGGATACTTGGTCCTGCACTTCAAGTTTCAAGTTCAAAAGTTTAGGACAGATGGTCCTCAACTTAGACTTACAGGTTCAAAAGTAAAGGACACTTGGTCCTAAACTTCAAGTTATAAGTTCAAAAGTTAAGGACACTTGGTCCTAAACTTCAAATTTTAAGTTCAAAATTTAAGGACAGACAGTCCTTAACTTATAGTTTTAAGTTCAAAAGTTAAGGACACTTGGTCCTAAACATCAAGTATTAAGTTCAAAAGTTAAGGACAGGCAACCCTTAACTTATAGTTTTAACTTCAAAAGTTTAGGACACAAGGTCTTGAACTTAGACTAACTGAAATTAATGATATTACCATGATTTCATTCTCAATTTTTTTTTCTGATACAACTATTTTCTGATTTATTCTAGTAACTTCAGCTTGCAGATCCTTTTTAAAACTCTTTGATAAACTCTGAATAACAAAAAATAAAAACAAAAATGTCTCGTAAGCGAAAAATAATCAAATAAAAAACTAATGGTATTCAAACGCAGAAAACTTACTTTAACAATTTCCTTAAGCATAGCTTCATCAAATTGTATGGAAGAAGGCATTGAGTTTTGATCTAGAGAAATTGGCTCTTCCACACTAATAGGCTTTGTATTTTCTTCAATAGGAATAAATGATGACACCTCGATCAACTTATAGAACTATTATATAACAAAAAATAAACACAAGTTTTCAGAACTAAAACAAATAAACAAAAAAAATAGCTAGTAATTAGATTAACTTATATTTTCATTATGGAAGTATTTTTTACACAGAGAATCATACTGTGGTGATTGCATTTCTGAATAACATATCATCCGAGGATAACCACATTCTTGGAAGTTCACAAATTATTTTTCTTAGAAAATAGGAATTACTTCCATAATCCAAACACAAAATGCAAAAGGAAAGCCAAGTATAGTGTAGCTATCCTTGTCTTTTTCTTTCTCATTCTCATTGTCATTGGGCTTCAAACAACTCTTCAATGATTTTAATAACGTTTCATAAGAAAGAGAGCCCCAATTGAAAGAATAGCAGACTTCATCATCGTCTACAATTTTCATTATCTGCTCGAACACATTCATATTCTTCCGCTTCCCCATCAAAATAGATTCAACAAAATAAGTTATTGCTAACTTCACAACATCATTATTGCTGCCTACAAATGATGCAGTTGTACCATTTGGGTGACTAGTAATAAAATTAAACAAATCACGCAACTCAACTCTATCCTTTCCGGGAAAATAGACTTTCGAAAGCCTATTCGCTTTTTCATGCAAAACTTTGATGTTCGGTGAGGAATAACACTTCAAACCAGTAATTATATGAAATGCGTCACGTGTAAACTTAATTTCACGCTCAAAAATTCATCGAATCAGGGTCATTATTTACAATTTCTGAAAACAATACATAGTGAATAAGTTTACCACAGAACTTCACACTTTGTAATCGGAAAAAGTTTTCGAAAATACCATTCCTCAACTTCTTCCACTGCTTGTTTGACAAAAAAGTTTTGATTGTTTCCTTATTCTATAATTCTCCTTTCCAATAGATTATAAAATTACGCCAAACATCAAACTCGAACACACGATCTTCTTCCATTATCACACTACAAAGAAGGAAAAAGAACATAAAAATTAGGGCTTATAGTTACAACTTGAAAAGTTCGAGGCACCTTGTTCTAAACTTCAAGTTTCAATTAAAAAAGTTAAGGATAGGTAGTCCATAACTTAAAGTTTCAAGTTTAAAAGTAAAGGACAATAGGTCCTGAATTAAGGACACTTGGTCCTTAACTTATAATTTTATGTTAAAAAGTTAAGAACACTTAGTCCTTAACTTCAAGTTTCAACTTCAAAAATAAAGGACACTTAAGTTCAAATGTTAAGGACATTGTGATGACCCTTTACCTGTTTTAAATGAATTCTGTTCTTCGTAGGCCTTGAAAACCTCATTTGGAGTCACCTCAATTTATGTGCGCAGTCCGGACGCGTAGCCGGAAAGCTTAAATATGAAATTCTGTGAAAAATGTTATGTTTTGATATTAAAATAAATAAATTTGACTTTGGTCAACTTTTTGGGTAAACGGACCCGGACCCGTGATTTGATGGTCCCGGAGGGTCCGTAGGAAAATATGGAACTCGGGCGTATGCTCGAAATCGAATTTCCGAGGTCATAAGCCCCAGAAGTGAATTTTTAAAAAAAATTGTTTTTCTGAAATTGTTAAGGAAAAATTGAAATGATATTTGATCGGAACGTGTTGGTATCGGGCCCATATTTTGGTTCCAGCGCCCGGTACAAGTCTTATATGTGAATTAAGATATTTTCGTGAAGTTTAGTTAAAATCGGATGCCGTTTGACGTATTTCAGACTTGAAATCCTAAATTTGGAACTTGATGAAGTTTTGGAAAAATGCTTTGAATTTGAGGTTTAATTTTTTGATAATGATGTTATTAGGTGATTTGATCTCACGGTTAAGTTTGTATGATATTGTTGAGTTAGTTCATGTGTTTGGTTAGGAGCCCCGAGGGCTTGGGTGTGATTCAGATATGTTTCGGAGTGGTTTTAGCCTAAGAAAAGTTGAAGAAAAATGTTGTCATCTGTGTCCAGTGATTTCCTCTATCCGATCGCATAAGAAGGGTCACGATCGCATAGAGTAAACTTCAAGGGTTCACAAATCCTTCTATGCGATCGCATTCTCCTGTTTGCGATCGCGTTGTGTAAAACCTCAGCTTTCATTTTTCTTCTATGCGATCGCGTGTTATTGTCCGCGATCGCAGTGCTCATCAATTCAACCCTATGCGATCGCAACCCGTTGTCCGCAATCGCAGTGCCCAATAAACCTTTCCTTATGCGATCGCAATCTATTGTCCGCGATCGCGTAGAACAAATTCGCCCAGTTATTTTAATTCTCCAAAACAGAACCATTATGGGATTTTCATAAAACTTCTCAAACTCTTTCTTCTCCAAAGTTCTAGGGCGAATTTTGAAGCATCTTTTCACCATTAACTCGTTGGTTAGTAATCTTTAACTCATTTCGTTCATTTTTCATCAACATATATTGAAATTCTAGGCCTAAATCATGTAATTAAGAGTAGAGATTAGGGATTTGGGTAGAGTTAGGGCATTTTAATTAATTGTGATTTATTCCTCATTTTGGGGTCGAATTCTGGAAATAATTTTATATTCGGCCTTGTGGGTGAATGGGGTTTTGGTCTGAACCTCATGTTTTGACCAAGCGGGCCCGGGGTCGATTTTTGAGTTTTTGGGAAATATGATGGAAAAGCTATAGTTAGGCATTGGGTTCGCATTCTTTAGTATTTATTGATGTATTGAAGTCATTTATGTATAGATACAATTGAATTGGAGCCGAATTCGAAAGGAAATTCGGTTATTGAAGATTGAATTAGCCGTGGAAGTTTGAGGTAAATGTTTGGTCTAACCCTAGATTGAGGGATTTGGAGTTGAGTCATATATGCTATGTGGTAATTATCGAGTATGACGTATAGGCATGGTGACGAGTATCTATATGTTGGTGTCTAGCATGACCGTGAGTCTTTAAATTGTGAATATATTGATTTTGTTGTATTTCTCTTGCCTTGGTGATGATTCCTATTTGTTTTGAAAAGCTTGTGAAAGGAAATTGTGACCTATGAACATCGAGGAGCACTGTATCAAGTTATATTACAATTGTGAACGTATATGAAATGGTTGAACCTTTTGGAGCATTGGCTCAAGTGGTAAAGTGAGATATGAAATAAAAGTGAAAGAAAGAGAAATAGTATTTAAATTGTTCCCTTGCCGGGATATTATTGCTTATTGGTTATTTTCCCTTGCCGGGACGTTGAGATTATTGATGTTATACCCTTGTCGGGATTTTTATTATTATTTTGTATATTCCCTTGCCCCTTGTTTGTGATTGTTTGTTTGGGTGAGGAAAAATGTTAAAGCATGAAGGGTGATGTCGTGCATTGTTTGCTTATTGTTAGGAAAGAGTGTAAAGCGCGAAGGGTGATGCCGTGCATTATTTGCTTATTGTGAGGAAAGAGAGTAAAGCACGAAGGGTGATGTCCTGCCACATGATGTACCATTCCATGCCGATTATATTGATTATATGTGAGGAAAGAGAGTAAAATCACAAAGGGTGATGCCGTGCACATTTTATTATTTCAATTGCTGTGTGAGGATGAGAGTAAAAGCACGAAGGGTAATGTTGTGCACTTGTTGCTTTCTGCTTCTTATTTAATGTCTGAGTTGTGTTGTCTTCCTTCATTACTGGATAACTTTTACTTGAAATTGTTATTTTCCCCATAGCATGCTCGCCCTCCCATGTTGAATACTTGTCCTTGTATCTCGATTCCTTTATATATATATATATATATATATATATATATATACACATACATACCTGCACAGGTTTATGTGGTAGTCCGGTCTAGCCTCGTCACTACTTCGCGAGGTTAGGCTACGCACTTACCAGCACATGGGGTCGGTTGTGCTGATACTACACTCTGTGCTCTTTTGCACAAATCTAGGTGTTAGAGCAGCTTACGATGCGCAGCAGTCAGTGAGTCGACCTTCAGTCTACAAGACTCTGAGGTAGCCTTGCTAGTGTCCGCAGGCCCGACATCTCTTATATCATTTTTCATGTTCTATTGACATTGTATTTGAGACAAACTATGTCCTTTATTTCAAACTCTTCTTTTTAGTAATCCTAGACAGTCCGTGAATTGTTATGACACTAGGTGTTGGATAGAGACTTGTATTGGTTTCTAGATGCTGCTTCTATATTTAGTTCAGATTTCTGCCAAATTTTACTTTTCATTGTCTTTTGATTGCTTATTCATTGATAATTTAAATGTTTAATCATGTATAAAACAAGATGGGTTAATGTTTGCAAAGGTTCTTAGCTTGCCTAGCTTCCACGAGTAGGCACCATCACGACTCCCCGAGGGCGGGAAATTCGGGTCGTGACAAGTTGGTATCACAGCTCTAGGTTGAGTAGGTCTCATAACTCACGGACAAGCTTAGTAGAGTCTAAGGGATCAGTACGGAGACATATGTATTTATCCCCCAGAGGCTACAGAGTTAGGAAAAGTTTCACATTTGTTCTTTCTTGTCGTTCGGTTTGGTTTCTCAACGCTAATTGAATTTATACTCTGTTCTTTCGCAGATGGCGAGAACACGTGCTTCCTCATCTATTGATCAGCACTTCGAGCACCAGGAAGCTTCCGCTAGGGGCAGAGGGTGAGGCCGAGGCCGTCCTAGAGGCTGAGGTAGGGGCAGAGCTCAGCCCCGAGCAGTTGCACCAGTGGCGGAGCCTCAGGTTGACTTTGACGAGGAGGTTTCTGCCCCAGCCCCAGTAGTTCTGGTGGGCCCAGCTCAGGTCCCAGAAGGGTTTATTGCTAACTCAATTCTTCAGGATGCTCTGGTCCGATTGGTGGGTCTTATGGAGAGTGTCACCCGAGCAGGTTTGCTTCCTGTAGCACCAGCCATCTCTTAAGCTGGAGGAGGGTCCCAGACTCCTGCTACTTGTACTCCGGAGCAGGTAGCTCCCCAGATTCAAACCTCAGCAATTCAGCTAGTTGGAGCAGCTCAGCCGGGTGTGGTAGCCCAGGCCGGTGATGGGGCAGCTATGTCTGTCGATGCTTTATGAAGATTGGATAGGTTCACCAAACTCTTTACTACTACCTTCAACGGTGCATCTCCCAAGGATCCTCAGGATTATTTGGATAGCTGCCACGAGGTTCTTCGGAACATGGGTATTGTTGAGACCAATGGGGTTGATTTCGCTACATTTCGCTTGCCTGGATCCGCCAAGACTTGGTGGAGGGATTATTGCTTAGCTAGACCAGCAGGATCACCAGCCTTGACCTGGGAGCAGTTTACGCATCTATTTCTTGAGAAGTTTCTCCCTATTACACAGCGAGAGGCCTATCGGAGGCAGTTCGAGCGTCTCCAGTAGGGATCCATGACAGTCACCCAGTACGAGACCAAGTTTATTGAGTTGGCCCGCCATGCTCTTGTTATACTTCCCCTGAGAGGGAGAGAGGGAGACGATTTATTGATGGACTCATTCAGCCTATTCGTCTCCAGATGGCTAGAGAGGCTGGGAGCGAGATATCCTTTCAGGAGGTGGCCAATGTGGCCCGTAGGATTGAGATGGTGTTGTCACGGGGGGTGGTCATAGGGCAGACAAGAGACCCCATCAGTCAGGCCAATTCAGTGGTGCCTCGTCTGGAGGTAGAGATTCATATGATAGGGGTCATCTTTCTAGGCCTTTCCTGTCAGCCCTCTAGGTTTCTCATGGTGCCTCAAATGGCCGTGGTTCTCACATGCACTATTCTGATCAGCAGCCATTCAGTGCACCGCGAGCTCCTATCAATGCACCGCCACTTTAGAGTTTCCATGGTGGTCATTCAGGTCGATAGGGCCAGCAGACTCAGCAGTCGAGGACTTGTTACACTTGTGGTGATACGGGTCATATTGCCATATTTTTCCCTCGAGCACCGAGCAGTTCTCAGCACCAGGGTTCTCATGCCATGGTTCAGGCACCAAGTGTTCCACAGCCCGCCCAGCCAGCCAGAGGTAGGGGTAGAGGCGCCAGAGGTGGAGGTAGAGGTCATAGAGGTGGAGCTTAGATCGCCAGAGGTAGAGGCCAGCCAGCAGCAAGCCGTCCCAGAGAGGTGGATCAGAGTGGTGAGGCCCATCCCCGATGTTATGCTCTTCAGGCCAAGCCCAAGGCAGAGGCTTCAGATGTGGTTATTACAAGTACGGTTCTGGTTTGTGATAGAGATACTTCAGTGGTTGTTTGATCCAGGGTCTACGTATTCGTGTGTATCATCCTATTTTGCCCCGTATTTGGTCATGCCTAGCAATGCATTAGGTATTCCTGTTTATGTGTCTACACCGGTGGTTGATTCTACCGTGGTCGATCGAGTCCATCGTTCTTGTGTTATGGTGATTGGGGGTCTGGAGACTCGTGTAGATTTATTGCTTTTAGACATGGTCGACTTTGGTATTACAATGGGGATAGACTGGTTATCATCCTACCATGCTATCTTGGACTTCCATGCCAAGACCGTGACCTTATCTTTATCGTGTATGCCTCGTTTAGAGTAGATAGGGACTCCTGGTCATTCTACCCGCGGTGTTATATCGTATATGAAGGCTCGGTGTATGGTCGAGAAGGGGTGTTTGGCCTATTTAGCCTATGTTCGTGATTCCAGTACTGAGGTTCCCTCTATTGATTCTGTGCCCGTTGTTTGCGAGTTTCCTAATGTTTTTCCTTCAGACCTGCTAGGTATGCCACCCGACATGGATATCAATTTCTGCATTGATCTAGTACTAGGCACTCAGTCCATTTCTATTCCACCATATCGTATGGCCTCGCCGGAGTTGAAAGAGTTAAAGGAACAGCTGCATGATTTGCTTGAGAAGGGTTTCATTAGACCCAGTGTCTCACCTTGGGGTGCACCGGTGTTATTTGTCAAGAAGAAGGATGGGTTAATGAGAATGTGTATTGATTACCGGCAATTGAACAAGATAACAATCAAGAATAAGTATCCGCTGCCGAGAATTGATGATTTGTTCGGCCAACTTTAGGGTGCCAAGGTATTTTCCAAGATTGACTTGAGATCTGGCTACCATCAGTTGAGGATTAGGGCATCCGATGTCCCTAATATAGCTTTCCACACTCGGTATGGGCATTATGAGTTCTTGGTTATGTCATTCGGGTTGACAAATGCCCCATCAGCTTTCATGGACTTGATGAACCGAGTGTTCAGGCCTTATTTGGACTTATTCATGATAGTTTTTATTGATGATATATTGATATATTCCCGCATCCAGGAGGAGCACGAACAACACCGTAGAGTGGTTCTTCAGACTCTGAGGGATAGTCGGTTATATGCTAAGTTCTCGAAGTGTGAATTTTGGTTGGGTTCAGTTGCATTTATGGGTCATGTTGTATTAGTAGAGGGTATTCAGGTGGACCCAAAGAAGATTGAGGCAGTCAAGAACTAGCGTTGACCAGTATCAGCTACAGAGATTCGAAGTTTTCTAGGGTTGGCAGGCTACTACCGACGGTTCGTGGAGGGGTTTTCTTCTATTGCAGCCCTGATGACTAGATTGACCCAGAAGGGTGCCCAGTTCAGATGGTGGATGAGTGTGAGGCAAGCTTTCAGAAGCTCAAGACAGCTCTGACTACGACACCAGTGTTGGTTTTGCCCACAGGTTTAGGGCCTTATACAGCCTATTGTGATACTTCCCGTGCTGGGCTTGAACAGTGTTGATGCAGGATGGCAAAGTCATTACCTATGCTTCGAGGTAGTTGAAGATTCATGAGAAGAACTATCCGGTTCATGATTTGGAGTTGGTAGCCATAGTTCACACATTGAACATTTGGAGGCATTATCTGTATGGCGTGGCATGTGAAGTGTTCATGGATCACAAGAGTCTTCAGTACTTGTTCAAGCAAAAGGAGTTGAATTTGAGGCAGTGGAGGTGGTTGGAGTTGTTGAAGGGTTATGATATCACCATTCTATATCATCCGGGGAAGGCCAATATGGTGGCCGATGCATTGAGAAGGAAGTCAACTAGTATGGGTAGTCTTGCTTATATTCTGGTCGGTGAGAGGTTGCTTGCTTTGGATGTTCAGGCCTTAGCCAATCAGTTCGTGATGCTGGATATTTCTAAGCCCAGCCATGTGTTAGCTTGCACGGTCGCTCGTTCTTCATTATTGGAGCGTATCCGTGATCGGCAGTATGATGATCCCCATTTATGTGTCCTTAGAGACACGGTGCAATGCGGAGGTGCCATGCATGTTACCTTAGATGATGATGGAGTTTTGAGATTGCAGGGTCAAGGGGTCGAGTGTGTGTGCCTAATGTGGATGGGCTCTAAGAGTTGATTTTGGAGGAGGCCCATAGCTCCCGGTACTCTATTCATTCGGGCGCCGCGAAGATGTATCAGGATTTGCGGTAGAATTATTGGTGGCGTAGAATGAAGAAGGATATCATAGCATATGTGGCTCGTTGTTTGAATTGTCAGCAGGTTAAGTACGAGCATCAGAGGCCTGATGGTTTATTTCAGAGGATTGAGCTTCCCGAGTGAAAGTGGGAGCGGATCACTATGGACTTTGTTACTGGACTTTCGCTGACTCGGAAGAAGTTCGATGCAATAAGGCTCATTGTTGATAGGCTGACTAAGTTAGCACATTCCATTCCTGTGGTAGTCTCCTATTCTTCTGAGAGGTTTGCTGAGATCTATATTCGGGGGACTGTTCGCCTTCATGGTATGCCCGTGTCTATCATTTTGGACCGGGGTATGCAGTTTACCTCGCGCTTTGGGAGAGCAGTTCAGTGAGAGTTGGGCACACAGGTTGAGTTGAGCATAACATTTCATCCCCGGATGGACGGTCAGTCCGAGCAGACTATTCAGATCTTAGAGGATATGCTCCGACTTGTGTTATGGACTTTGGAGGTTCGTGAGATCAGTTTTTTCCTTTAGCATAGTTTTCCTACAACAACAGCTACCAGTCTAGTATCCAGATGGCTCCTTATGAGACTTTATATGGTAGACGATGCCGGTCTCCCGTTGGATAATTTGAGCCGGGAGTTGGGTACGGATCTAGTTCAGGAGGCCTTAGAAAAGGTCAGTATAGGCTTCGTCCAGCTCAGTCTAGGCGAAAGAGCTATGTAGACTGCAAGGTTGGAGATGTGGCTTTTATGGTTGGTGAGCGGGTATTGCTCTAAGTGTCGCCTATGAAGGGTGTAATGAGGTTTGGGAAGAAGGGCAAGCTTAGCCCTAGATTCATTGGTCCGTTTGAGATTCTTGCTCGAGTGGGAGAGGTGTCTTATAGACTTGCTTTGCCGCTGAGCTTATCAGCCGTGCATCCAGTGTTTCATGTGTCCATGCTTCGGAGGTATCATGACGATCCAGCCCACGTGTCAGAATTCAGCACTGTCCAATTGGACAAGGACTTGTCTTATGAGGAGGAGCCAGTGGCTATTTTAGACCGGTAGGTTCGTCAGTTGAGATACAAGAGTTTCCCTTCTGTTCGTGTTCAGTGGAGAGGTCAGCATCCTAAGGCATCGACATGGGAGTCCGATTCTGATATGCGGAGCCGTTATCCTTATCTGTCACGACCCTAATTCACCAATCATGAACATGTCATGACGACACCTAGTCACAACGACTAGGTAAGCCTGACAGTGCGGAAGTAACAACCAATACGAAAATATTAAGTCAAAAGTTAAATAACTTCAGGAAGTATACAACTTGCCACTTGGCACATACACTTTGACTCTACAAATTCTGAAATAGAAATCCCAAAACCCGGAATCTCACGGGAACCACAGGCTAATAGAAAGTAATACACT
>MU776912.1:0-14906 GCA_026770625.1 Nicotiana glauca | reverse complement strand
GCCAAAATACTAACTTTGCCAATTCAAGCTTAATTCTACACTGGTCATCACAAAAATATTCCGAACACACTCCTAAGTCTCAAATCACCTAAGGAAGCTATCCGAACCATAAAATTCACATTTCGAGCATGATATCAAAATTTCCACTTCCGGTCGAATTTTCTCAAAAACTTCAAATTTCTATCTTTAGCCAAACGACTCCAAAATGATCTACGAACCTCCGAATTCACTTCCAATCGCGCTCCCAAATCTAGAATCACCATACGGAGTACTCCTAGTCTCGGAATCCCAAACGGACATCAATAACACTGAAATGCATTTTAAGCCAAACTGATGCAATTTCTTCTAAAATGCTATCTTCCACAATAGTTGCCAAAATGCTTCCGGGTTATCCAAAACCCGATCCGGGCATACGCACAAGTCCGAAATCATCATACGAACCTTTTGGAACCTTCAGATCCTGATTCCGAGTCATTTACTTATAATTCCAATCCTAGTTCATTTCTTCAACTTTAAGCTTTCAAAATGAGAATTTCCACTTAGATTTGACTCCAAACTTCCTGAATTTTAATTCTGACCATACACACAAGTCAATATACTTGAGATGAAGCTGCTCATGGCCTAAAACTACTGAATGACGCGCCGGAGCTCAAAACGATCGGTTGGGTCGTTACATTATCTTTTCCCCGACTCAGGTACTTCCTTCTTTTGTCCGTTCGAGGACGAACGTTTATTTTAGAGGTGGATAATGTGAAGATCCAAAGGGTCATCACCTGTTTTAAATGAATTCTGTGCTTTCGAGGCCTTGAAAACCTCATTTAGAGTCACCTCAAATTGCGTGCGCAGTTCGGGCACGTAGTCGAAAAGCTTAAATATGAAATTCTGTGAAAAATTCTAAGTTCTAATATTAAAATGAATAAATTTGACTTTGGTTATCTTTTTGGGTAAACGGACCCAGACCCGTGATTCGACAGTCTTGGAGGGTCCGTAGGAAAATATGGGTCTCGGGCGTATGCTCGGAATCAAATTCCGAGGTCGCGGGCCCGAGAAATGAATTTTTAAAAGAAATTGTTTTTCTGAAATTGTTAAGAAAAAATTGAAATGATATTTGATCGGAACGTGTTGGTATCGGGCCTGTATTTTGGTTCCGACACCCGATACAGGTCTTATATGTGAATTAAGATATTTCTGTGAAGTTTGGTTAAAATCGAATGTCGTTTGACGTATTTCGGACTTGAAATCCTAAATTTGGAACTTGATGAAGTTTTGGAAAAATGCTTTGAATTTGAGGTTTAATTTGTTGATAATGATGTTATTTAGGCGATTTGATCGCACGGTTAAGTTCGTATGATGTTGTTGAGAAAGTTCATGTGTTTGGTTAGGAGCTACGATGGTTCGGGTGTGATTCGGATGTGTTTCGGAGTGGTTTTAGCCTTAGAAAAGTTGCAAAAAAATGTTGTCATCTGTGTCCAGTGATTTCCTCTATGCGTTCGCATAAGAAGGGCCGCTATCGCATAGAGTAAACTTCAAGGGTTCACAAATCCTTCTATGTGATCGCATTCTCCTGTTCGCGATCGCGTTGTGTAAAGCCTCAGCTTTCATTTTTCTTCTATGCGGTCGCGTGTTATTTTCCGCGATCGCAGTGCTCAGCAATTCTACCCTACGCGATCGCAACCCGTTGTCCGCGATAGCAGTGCCCAGCAAACCTTACCTTATGCGATCGCAACCTGTTGTCCGCGATCGCGTAGAACAAATTCGCCCAGTTATTTTAATTTTGCAAAACAGAAACATTACGGGATTTTCATAAAAACTTCTCAAACTCTTTCTTCTCCAATGTTCTAGGGCGACTTTTGAAGAATCTTTTCACCATTAACTCGTTGGTTAGTAATCTTTAACTCGTTTCCTTCATTTTTCATCAACATCTATTGAAATTCTAGGCCTAAATCATGTAATTAAGGGTAGAGATTAGGGATTTGGGTAGAGTTAGGGCTTTTTAATTAATTGTGATTTAGACCTCATTTTCAGGTCGAAATCTAGAAATAATTATATATTCAGGCTCGTGGGTGAATGGGGGATTTGATTTTGGTCCGAACCTCGTGTTTTGAACAAGCGAGCCCGGGGCCGATTTTTGAATTTTTGGAAAATATGATGGAAAAGCTATAATTTGGCATTGGGTTCATATTGTTTAGCATTTATTGATGTATTGAAGTCATTTATGTATACATACAATTGAATTGGAGCCGAATTCAAAAGGAACGATGGTTATTGAGGATTGAATCGGCCGTGGAAGTTTGAGGTAAGTGTTTGGTCTAATCCTAGCTTGAGGGATTAGGAGTTGAGTCATATTTTCTATATGGTAATTGTCGAGTACGACGTATAGGCATGGTGACGAGTATCTATATGTTGGTGTCTAGCAAGAACGTGAGTCTTTAAATTGTGAATATATTGATTTTGTTGTATTTCTCTTGCCTTGGTGATGATTCCTATTTGTTGTGAAAAGCTTGTGAAAGGAAATTGTGACCTATGAACATCGAGGAGCACTGGCTCAAGTTATATTACAATTGTGAATGTATATGAAATGGTTGAACCCTTTGGAGCATTGGCTCAAGTGGTAAAGTGAGATATGAAATAAAAATGAAAGAAAGAGAAATAGTATTTAAATTGTTCCCTTGTCGGGATATTATTCCTTCTTGGTTATTTTCCCTTGCCGGTTTGTTTAGATTATTGATGTTGTATCCTTGCCGGAATTTTTATTATTATTTTGTTTATTCCCTTGCCCCTTGTTTGTGATTGTTTGTTTGGGTGAGGAAGAGTGTTAAAGCACGAAGGGTGATGTCGTGCATTGTTTGCTTATTGTGAGGAAAGAGTTTAAAGCACGAAGGGTGATGCCTTGCATTATTTGTTTATTGCGAGGAAAGAGAGTAAAGCACGAAGGGTGATGTCGTGCCGCATGATGTACCATTCTGTGCCGATTCTATTGATTATATTTGAGGAAATAGAGTAAAAGCATGAAGGATGATGCCGTGCACACTTTATTATTTCAATTTCTTGGTGAGGATGAGAGTAAAAGCACGAAGGGTGATGCCGTGCACTTGTTGCTTTCTGTTTCTTATTTAATGTTTGAGTTGTGTAGTTTTCCTTCGTTACTGGATAACTTTTACTTGAAATTGTTATTTTCCCCATAGCATGCTCTCCCTCCCATGTTGATTACTTGTCTCTGTATCTCGATTCCGTTGTATATGTATATATAACTGTATAGGTTTATGTGGTAGTCCGGTCTAGCCTCGTCACTACTTCGTCGGGGTTAGGCTAGGCACTTACCAGCACATAGGGTCGGTTGTGATGATACTATACTCTGTGCTCTTTTGCACAGATCCAGGTGTCGGAGCAGCTTACGGTGCATAGCAGTAGTCAGGGAGCCGACCTTTAGTCCACGAGACTCCGAGGTAGCGTTGCTGGCGTCTGCAGGCCCAACGTCCTTCTATCACTTTTCATGTTCTATTGAAATTGTATTCAAGACCGACTATGTCCTTTATTTCAAACTCTTATTTCTGGTAATCCTAGACAGTCCGTATATTGTTGTGACACCAGGTGCTTGGTAGAGATTTGCATTGGTTTTATAGACGCTGCTTTTATATTTAGTTCAGATTTCCGCCAAATTTTACTTTTTATTGTCTTTTAATTACTTGTTCATTGATTATTTAACTGTTTAATCATGTATAAAACGAGATGGGTTAATGTTTGCGAAGGTTATTGGCTTTCCTAGCTTCAACGAGTAGGCGCCATCACGACCCCTTAGGGTGGAAAATCTGGATCGTGACAGACACTTAATCCTGAACTTTCACTTACAAGTTCAAAAGTTAAGGACACCTGTCCTTTAACTTAGAGTTATAAGTTAAAAAGGTAAGAACAGGCAGTCTTTAACTTATAGTTTCAGGTTGAAAATTTAAGAACACTTGGTCCTTAAATTATAGTTTCAAGTTCCAAAAGTTGAGGACACATGGTCCTTAACTTCAAATTTCAAGTTAAAAAGTTAAGGACACTCAGTCCTTAACTTTGAGTTCCAAGTTCAAAAGTTAATGTCGTTTGGTCCTTAACTTTTATGAACACAGTTAACTAAAAATTCATAAACACAATTAGCTTATGAATTCATACGACTATTTTTATGAAATGACCTTACATAATAAAATATATTGATTGAACCACAAACACATTTCAATACAATTTTTTTCAATAACAGCCTCACAAAAATACGCTACTTATTTGACACTGAATCAACTTATAATCATTTTTTTTGATATTTCACACATACTTGACACATCATTGATCGAGATTACACATATACAAAAACAAAAAATGCATAAAAACAAAAAAAATTACCAGTTCGATCGTTCGATGCAGAGAAGATGAAGAAGGAGAAAGATTAAGTGCAGCTGGTTTGCATGCGAGGACGATACAGAAGAGGAGCACGCGAAACTGCCCTGAAATCTTCACTCTCAAATTTTCCCTCTTCTGAATGAATAAAAACAAGGGTTCAGGAATATAAGAATTGAAGAAAGGGTAAAACTGTTTTTTTGCTATTATTAGTGGCTATTTTTGCTGAGCATTATAATTAGTGGATAAAAAATAAAGACCAACTTACTTAATAGCTACCACATTCCATTTTACGTTGTTGGGTCGCCATAAAGACCACGGAGAACAGCTTTCTTTGGTCCATGGATGCATGGACTATAACTATTAGGTCTGTTAATTTAAGAGAAATTTTCATAAGAAAATTTTACCTCTTATAGTAAAGCTTGATATCTTATTTATTATAAATAAATAAACTTTTAAAAAATTATCTCTTATAGTTACCTTTTAATTTTTATAGCAAAATATCTATTTATGGCCACTTCCTGCCTTTAAGCCATTAAATACGTTGTGTATTATTTTTCTCTCCCTCTCTCTTCCTCTCTCCTCCTTTCTCTTTCCTCTTTCTTCTCTTTTTTCCCCAATTTTTTCCTCCCCTGCTTTTAGAAACCCTAGCACTCTTTTATTTTGGCATAGATACTGGTTTCAACCCCAAAACATTGACACTACTGAACCGCGAACCTATTGTTGGATCTGCCATTTTTCTATCTTATAAATATGTTAGGCCATTTGCTTCTTTGCCTAAAAGAATTTATTTCAGACTTAAAAATTAGATATTTTTAAGTCTGTGGTTCCTTGATTGGAAATTTACAAAGATTACATAAGCTTCTCCAATAATTATCTTCATTTAATCGGCAGCGACGCCCCACATGGCAGCGACTTGGATATCGGTAGATCGGGGACGAAGTTTGGATCTGAGGAACTTGAAGAGTCTTTTACATTTTTTTCATTGTATTTTAATGTATCGCTGTATTTCATTGTATTCATTGTATTTTTTATTGTATTTTCAATGTATCTCGCTGTATTCTATGTATTTTATTGTATTCGTTGTCTCTCTTTTTTCATTGTATTTTAATGTCTCCCGTTGTACTCTATGTACTTTATTATATTCACTATCTCTCTATATCCCATGAATGTATGCATATATTTTTTTAATTAATATAATTTATATATTCAGATGTATTATATAATTTCTATGAAGATTGCTATGTTTTTGGGATATTTTCGGTTGAGAATCTTTTGTATAAATGGAAATACAAAACTTCTGTGTTATAATTGAGTTTGCTGAGTTATATCAGGAGTCTATTATGTTAATTGATTTACTTTTCGTTTAAAAACAGTGTAATTTTTTGTTTCACGCCGTGAATACAGTCGAATACAATAATTTGTCCAGATGTAATCTCATGTTTCACGCCATGAATACAGTCGAATACACTCGAATGCAAAAATTCGTCTAGCTATAATCCCTTATTTCACGCCTAGAAATGCTACTGTATTCATGAATACAATAGCTTAAATACATCGAATACAGTCTAAAAATCTAAAAACATAGCTATAAGAAGTAATATAGTAAATGGTAGCTAAACTAGGTAGTAATAACCACTAAAACATAGTGATTTCCGAAAGTTTCTCTTTTCATAAACACTATCTTTTAGTAGTAATTATCCATATATAGATACCATTTGCTATATTACGGATTATAAATACCTTTTCTTTGGTTATAAAATATATTTAAGCTATTGTATTCATGAATACAGTAGAAAAAATAGGCGTGAATTAGGAAAATCCAGCTAATCAGTTGTTGTATTCGAGATTATTTGACTGTACTCATGGAGTGAAACATGAGATTACAGTTGGACAAATTATTGTATTAGATTGTATTCGACTGTATTCACGGCGTGAAATAGGGAATTACACTATTTTAAATTTTTAAAACGGAAAGTGAATCAATTAACATAATAGACTCCTAATATAATTCAACAAAATCAATTATAAAACATAAATTTTGTATTTTCAGTTATAAAAAAGATTCTCAACAGAAAAATACCCCAAAAATATAGCAATCTTCAGAGAAATTATATAATACATCTGAATACATAAATTATATTAATTAAAAAAATATATAAATAAATTCATGGAATGTAGTGAGACAGTGAATACAATAAAATACATAGAATACAGTGGGATACATTGAAATACAATGAAAAAAAGACAATGAATACAATAAAATACATGGAATAGAACGAGTTGCATTAAATTACAATGAGAAAAAAAGACAATGAATACAATAAAATACATAAAAATATATCGACATATATTAACAAAAAATAAGTTGCTCAGCCCCAAACTTTGTCATCTTTTTTCAAGAACAAACCCTAATTTCCGGCGAATCCGCCGTAGCAACGTTTGAAGGTATAACATGCGACACTTTTGAGATTTGAAGGTACAACACGTGTCTTCTTATTTTCATTACCTGCTTTTAGTGATTTGGTTAGGGATTTGATTTGCTTTTAGTGACCTTAACGGAGAAATCTCCTTTCTTGATCTCGTGCCCTCTAACATTGGCAGCAGCCAACAAATGAAGAATGAACAAAGACATAAACAGATTAACCTTTGAATACATAGTAAACTCAAGTGATTTTGAGACTTCAGAGAGAGTGTATTGATGACGGAAAAAACACAATTCAAATATTCGGTGCAAGAATTCATTGGAATAAAAAGAAAATAGTGTGGGTGAGAGGAATTTTGAGATTGAGCATCGTATTTTCAGAGAATGGGGGAAGAGAATGGGATGTATCAAAGAAGAGAGAGAAAGAAAATAGTATAACTGGATAGCGTATTTAGTGCCTTGGGGCTAGGAGGTAACCAAAATTAAATATTTTACTATAAACCTTACAAAGTATTTATAGAATATAATTTTTTAAATGGTATTTATTTAAAACAATTAAGGTGTTAACTTTGCTATAGGAGGTAAAATTTTCTTAATTTAATTGCTAGTGTTTGGACATAGATTTGATTGAAATTTAAAAAAAGAAAATTAGACTTATATTGAAAAGTAATTTTTGAATGTTTGAAGTTGGTTTTGTACATATGTTTTATTTGGAAAAAATTAAAGTATTGTGAGTGGAAGAAAATATTTCGCCCATGAGCTGTCTTAAACTAGTTTTTGGAAACTTGAATTTTTTTTTCAAACTTTCTTCAAAAGCTGATCATATAAATAAACAGTACTTTTAAAAAGATTTTAAAAAAAGTTGCTAAAATTTATGGCCAAACGATAGCTAAAATAGATGTCCAAAGGGATTTTTGTATATATACAAAATGACAAACTATTTTGCAACGATTTAACTAAAGTTTGATAATTATTAAAATTAACTAAAGTTTTTTTTTATAATTTGTATGCATTACAAAAAAAATAAAAAAATGTGTAATCCCACAAGTGGGGTCTGGGGAGGGTGGAGTGTATGCAGATATTGCCCCCTATCCAGGAAGAAAAAAAGGTAAGGGGCAATGGCAAGCAAAACAATCTGAAAACCGAAGTGAAAATACAAAACTAACACTAAGTAATGCAAATAGAAAACCGAAACAAGACAGCAACAAGTAATAATAGCAATTTAGGGATAAGAAAAATACTTGAAAGACACTAAGAGATGTATCAAAGCTACTGTGATAAATAAGGATAACACTCGTCTACCTAATCGTCAATCTTTATTCTGAACCTCAATCCCTTCTTATCCATGATTATGTCCTCAGTCAGCTAAAGCAACACCGCTTAATCACCTCTATCTAATACTTCTTCGGCCTGCTTCTACCTCTTCGTTGGTCCTCCAGCGCCAGCCTCTCACACCTCCTCATCGTAGCATCAGTGTCTCTCCTCTTAACTTGCCCGAACCATCTAAGTCTCGCCTCCCGCATCTTATCCTCCAAAGGGGCCACAACCACCTTGTCCCGGGACTTAATTTCTAATTCCGTCTAACTTGGTATGCCCGCACATAAATCTCAATATCCTAATTTAGCCATATTCAGCTTCTAGACATGGGAGTTCTTGACTGGCTAATACTCCGCCCTATACAACATAGTTGGTTTGACCACCGTGCTATATAACTTAACTTTAAGTTTTGGTGGCACATTCTTGTCGCATAAAACATCGGAAGCAAGCATCCATTTCATCCATCCCGCCCTAATACGATGTTTGACATCCACGTAGATCTTCCCATTCTCTTGTATAATCGACCTAAGGTACTTGAATTCTCTCCTAGGAATGACTTGTGAATCAAGCCGCACGTCTTTGTCCACTTCCTGAGTCGCGCTACCAAAATTGCACTCCAAATATTTTATTTTGGTCTTGCTCCTTGAAACCTTTAGACTCCAAGGTATGCCTCCAAACCTCAAACCCTTTGTTAATACCACCTCGTGTCTCTTCAATCAATACAATATTATCTGCAAATAATATGCACCACGATACCTCTCCTTAAATGTGTCGCATCTGCGCGTCGATTGCCATAGCAAACAAAAATGGGCTAAGGGCTGACCCCTTATGCAACCGCAACACAACCTAAAAGTATTCTGAGTCCCCTCTTACTGTCTCACCGGAGTCTTAGCTCCGTCGTACATGTCTTGAATAACCCTAATGTATGTAATAGGAACATCATTAACCTCCAAATATCTCCACAACACCTCCCTCGATATTTTATCTTAGGCCTTCTCTAAGTCGATGAACACCATATGTAAATTCCGCTTAGTCTTCCTATACTGTTCCATCAACCTCCTAAGAAGGCGAATATCTTCTGTAGTTGAATGACCCTACATAAATTTGAATTGGTTCTCTGAAATAGATAAAATCCTCCTCACCCTCTGTTCCATTACCCTCTCCCATACTTTCATAGTATAACTCATCAATAGCTTGATACCCCGATAGTTGTTGCAATTTTGGATATCACCCTTATTTTTATTACAATGGGATCAATGTACTCCATCTCCATTCTTAGGTATATTATTTGTCCTAAAAATAACATTAAATAGTCCGGCTAGCCATTCCAAGCATGCCCTACCCATGCTCTTCCAAAATTCCACCGAAATTTTGTTTGAGCTGGTCGCTCTTTCCCTACTCATCTTACGCATAGCCCCCTCTACCTCCTCAAATTTTATATGCCTGCAATACCCAAAGTCCCAACGACTCTCAGATTGTTCTAAATCACCTAGCACAATGTTCCTATCCCCATCTTCATTCAAGATTTTAAGGAAGTAAGAGTGTCATCTCTGACGAATAAGTTCCTCATCCAACAACACTCTATCGTCCTTATCCTTGGTACACTTCACTTGGTCCAGACGACGGGCCTTCCCCTCATGCACCTTGGCTAGCATGTATAGCTTTTTATCCCCTCTCTTGCCTCCAAGTTCTTCATACAGGAGTTCAAATGCGGTATTCTTAGCCGCAGTTACTACTAACTTCACTTCATTCTTAGCCACCTTATACCATTCCCTGTTCGTCCTCTTCTCCTCCTTGTCCCCGTTCTCCAAAAACTTCAAATATGCCGCTTTCTTGGCTTCCTTCTTTCTTGTTCCTTTACCTTGGACCTCAGTGCTCCACCACTAATCCCCTTTATGGCCACCAGGGGGCCCTTCAAGACCCCCAATACATCCCTAGCAGCCTCCCTAATGTAATGCGCAGTCACGGTCCATACATCACTCGCGTCCCCATAACTCCTCCATGCCCCCATAGCCAGTAACTTATCCCCCAACTCCAGTGCCTTGTCTTTAATCAAAGTTCCCTACTTGATCCTAGCTAGACCATACGGAACCCTCTTTTTTGGCTTTCTCATAATCTCCAATTCCATGACCAGGAACTTATGATGGGTCACCTGGAATGTCCTTTCAGTCTACGCACAAACCTTTATCAAATCTTCTGAAGAATAAATAGTCAATTTGGGTCTTAGTTGTCGAACTCTGGAAAGTAAGTAAGTGCTCCTCCTTCTTTGGAAAACTAGAGTTAGCTATCACCAAATCAAACGCCTTTGCGAAATCCATTAGCGAATTCCATCCTCCATTCCTAACTCAAACCAAAGCCTCCATGCACGTCATCATAACCCCCAAATGCCTTCAGTTAAGGGATTAACATCTTCAATTAAGTGACGTAGTTACACCATTCTCTCTTTTTCCTTTTTCTCTCCTCTTCTCTCTCCCTTTTCCTCCCAAACGCCAACTGCCATTAATGATCAAGTTAAAGCTTTAAAATGTAAAATGAGATTCCGCACTTCGAAAGTCTTTTTTAATATAGAATTTCCTATAAAAATAACATTTATTCGAACTTAAATATACAAAATTAGTTTTTATTAGCTGAACTTAAATATATTTTTTATGCATCTCAACATACAATTATAATACAATGTTCATTCAAAAAATGGAAGCGAGCGACAAAAAGAATATATGGAACAATATATAACTTATTTATAACTTTCATGCAACAATCACACAAATGTAATACAATTACAATAACATACAACTTAAATATAATTTTTCTATAACTTTATACAACTTTCATATAATTTCAATATATCTTCCAACGTGTCGTCCGTTACAATTTATCTGTCACGCTCCATAAAATATCATACAACTTTTATAAAATTTTCATACAATATGTCTTTATATGTTTTTGTATGTGATTTGTACATCGTGTCCTTTTCTTCCTCTTCAATTTTTAATCTAAAATTAAGCCAACGGGACTTAAGCTGCGGCGTCGTAGACGTTGTATTCATGTCACGGATTCAGAAATGCTATATGTAGGGGTGGGCATAGTTTGGGCAAATCCGAAATTCAAACCGAAATTTCAATTTTTTAGATTTTATGTCAATAGTAATGAATACAATACTCTACCTATTAGATATTATATCATATATTCAATAATAATTATTAAGTTATTGTGAGAATACTTTCTATTTTGGACATGGTTTTACTATTTCTACTTC
Source organism: Nicotiana glauca (assembly GCA_026770625.1). NCBI lineage: Eukaryota > Viridiplantae > Streptophyta > Magnoliopsida > Solanales > Solanaceae > Nicotiana > Nicotiana glauca. Next base: position 3,534 of record MU776912.1, on the reverse strand, counting down.
TTATGTGCCGTATTAATATTTCTATTGTATTTTTTTAATAATAATTTCATTACTTGAATACTTCATTTGGATGATTGCAGCGAGAATGAGGAACTTTTCAAGCAATTTAACATGATTACTTAATTTGGATCTTTATTTTTGTAAAAAGAAGAAACATCTCAACTTATAAGCTCAAAACTGAAAATGCAAAATATCCAAAATTATTAATCCGAAACCGAACCTAAAAAAGTCTGATCCAATCAGAACTTATTTGGACAGGATTTGGATTGTCATTTCCTCAATCAAAAAATCAAAAAATCAAACCGAAATTTTATATGCAATCTTAACTGCCCGAATGTCCCCTAGCTATATCTCTATCTCGACAGTATTCTTCCTACAACTCCACTTTGCTTGTTACAATAAATATTAATAAGTGTATTTCTATCAAACACTTTAAAGTTATTTATTATTATTAATATGTAATTAGTAATGCATTAAATTATAACCTCTTTAGTAAGAGTAATAAATAATTTTGTAATGTAGATTTTGTGTCGCTAAGTTTAGATTGAAATGTAGCCGAAGGATTGGTCGGTTAATTGTAGAGTACTTCATAGTAGTACTTTTTATATTCTAATTAGGTAATTATTACTATTTATTACTTAATTCATATAATTCAACCTGTTATTTTTTAGGAGAGATGGTGAACAAGAATACCTTCACCTGGCCCTTAAAAAAAGTACCTTCACACCCTTTTATTTTAATTTCTTTTTAAGAAAGGGGAGTGTTTATGATGAGGGAGGTTTGCATTCTTGATCATTCATTGTTATAAAAAAATTAAATGTAAATTGCATTTATTTGGTTTTTGTTTTCCAAATTGGGAGTTGTTTTATCTCCCATCTTACCTATCTGTCACCCTCCGATATAGTTATCGTTTAAATTTTAAAAGCATTCCTTTTGCCCTCAATTGAAAGGAAGAATTTTATTTTCTTTGTCTCCCATCAAATTTACTTAAGTGGTAATTATTGATTGTAGTTAATTAGAGTACCATGTTCCTTTTCCATTTAGTTTTCATGTTGCGATGACCCAAAATGTCATCTTTAAATTAAACAATTATCTCGGTATTTTAAGACCTTAAAAATCTCTATCAATAATTCCTCGACTTGCGTGCGCAGTCCGTATAATTTTTTGGAAAGTTTTTGTATGAAAAATGGATTAAATTATGATTTAGAGCTTTAGAACTCAACTGAGTTGACTTCGGTCAACATTTTGGGAAAACGAATCCGGATCCAAGTTTTGGCCATTCCGGTAGTTCTGTATCGTAATTTTAGACTTAAGGGTGTGTTCGGATTGTGTTTTAGAGGTCTGTAGCTAATTTAGGCTTGAAATGCCGAAAGTCGCATTTTTGAAGTTTTTGGTTCGATCGTGAGATTTTGATATAAGGGTCGGAATGAAATTACGAAATTTGGAGTAGTTCCGTAGTATTAAACGTGATGTGTGTGCAAAATTTTAAGTCATTCGGACGAGGTTTGATAGACTTTTTTTTTATCGAAAGTGTGTTTTAGAGTTTTTGGAATTCTTAGGCTTGAATCCGATGAAAAATTGGTATTTTGGATGTTGTTTTGAGTGTTCTAAAGGTGGGAACAAGTTTGAATGATATTTTATGACTGGTTGATGCATTTTGTTGAGGTCCCGAGGGCCTCAGGTGGATTACGAAAGGTTAACGGATCGATTTTGACTTGAAGAAAACTGCTGCATTTTTTTCACAGCACTGTAAATAGTAACGTGAATAGTACCTATAAATAGTGATCGTGAATAGTAACTGTGAATAGTACTCGTGAATAGTACCCGTGAACATTAAAAATGCGCGAATAGTAACCCCGAATTCTGGACAGAACGTTCATTTCAGAAAATGGGACTTTGTCCCATTTTTTATTTTTGTCAAATTGGAGCTCGGGAAGAGGCGATTTTCAGAGAAAACAATGAGGTAAGTGTTCTTAACTTAATTTTGGTTAGATTACTCGAATCTATTACTAGTTTTGGCATTAAATCTGTGAATTTAGTTGTAAGAGTTTGAAAACCCTCTCGGATAGATTTGAGGATTTGAGGGTCGAAATGTTATCTAAATTTAGTAATTTTGGTATGGTTAGACTCGTGGTTGGATGAGATTTTATATTTCGTAATTTTTGTCGGGTTCCGAGACGTGGGCCCCACGGGTGAATATTTAGTGCAATTTCGAATTTTTAATGGAAAATGTAGAATTTTTTATGGAATTAATTCCTATAATTTTTATTAACTGAATCAAATTGTCTATCACTAGATTTGAGAATTTTGGGCACGAATTCGTGAGGCAAAGGCTTGTTGGAATTTTGAATTGGTTGCAAAGTGAGGTAAGTGTTTGGTCTAACCTTAGCTTGAGGGATTAGGAGTTGTGTCCTATTTGTTATGTGTTAATTGTGGAGTACGACTTATAAGCATGGTGACGAGTATCTATACGTTGGTGTCAAGCATGCCGATGAGTCTTGTATTATAATTGTTACGACTCCATTATAGTTTATTGCGCTTCATGTGTTATTATTACTATTGTTCCCTTGCCGGGATGTTTGTTTAATATTATTATTCCCTTGTCGGGATGTTTGTTTGATATTATTGTTCCCTTACCGGGATGTTTGTTTGATATTATTATTCCCTTGTTGGGATGTTTGTTTTGATAGTATTGTTCCATTGCCGGGATGTTTGTTTAATATTATTGTTCCCTTGCCGGGATATTTGTTTGATATTATTATTCCCTTGCCGGGATGTTTGTTTGATAATATTATTCCCTTGCTGGGATGTTTGTTTTGATAGTATTGTTCCCTTACCGGGATATTTGTTTAATAATATTGTTCCCTTGCCGGGATGTTTGTTTGATATTATTGTTCCCTTGCCGGGATATTTGTTTGATATTATTATTCCCTTGCTGATATGTTTGTTTTGATAGTATTGTTTCCTTGCTGGGATTATTTTGTGATTAGTGTTGGCAACAATATGAAATGGGAGCGGGTGGTACGCCTACCACAAGATATAATGAAATGGGAGCGGGTGGTATGCCCACCACAAGATATAATGAAATGCGAGCGGGTGGTACGCCTACAACAAGATAATGAAATAGGAGCAGGTGGTACGCCTACCACAAATAATATTGATTACTTGTTATTTGTTCCCATGCCGATAACATATTGTGCACAGTGTTAAAAGTGAAATGGGAGAGAGTAGTAGGCCTACCACAAGATATAATGAAATAGGAGCGGGTGGTACGCCTATCACAAGATATATGAGAAATGGGATCGGGTTGCACGCCTGCAACAAGATGTGATCTGAAAGTGAAATCTGCCTTTGTTTTCCTTATTTGTGTTAGTGGCTGGATTTTGATTCCTTATAATGGTGTTGTCGTGCACTTTCTACTGCTGTGTTTATTTGTTGTTATCAATTCAAGTGTTTAAGCTGTTTGAATTCCTTTACTGTTGTGACCCTTCGTGTTAGAACCTACAGTGTTTGCATTATTTCACCGCATTTATA
>MU776909.1:21698-37259 GCA_026770625.1 Nicotiana glauca | reverse complement strand
GCCTTGAAAATTTGGAGGCATTACTTGTACGGAGAGAAGTGTCACATATTTACTGATCACAAGAGTTTGAAGTACCTGGGTACACAAAAAGAGTTAAACTTGAGACAGCGTAGATGGATTGAACTCATCAAAGATTATGATTGCACGATTGATTATCATACTGGTAAAGCTAATGTGGTTGCAGATGCGTTGAGTTGCAATTCCCTTGCAAGTCTAACTCTAAGTCCTTTGCCTTTGCTTCTTGAATTAAGAGCCATGAATGTTTGCCTTTCATTTAATTCTAGTGGTTCTATCATTGCTAATTTTCAAGTCAAGCCAGTCTTACTTGAGCAAGTCCAAGAAGCGCAGAAGTTAGATGAAAAGCTTGTGAAACGGGTTGAAGAAGTCCAAAATGGAAGAGCATCAGATTTTTCATTAAGGAAAGACGGCACGTTATTTTATAAAACTAGGTTGTGTGTTCCTAGTGATAGTGAATTGAGAAAGCAGATCTTTATTCAAGCACATAGTTCACCTTATGCAATGCATCCTGGAGGTACTAAAATGTATCAGACCATTAAGGAGCACTATTGGTGGAGTGGTATGAAGAAAGACATTGCAGAGTTCATTTATAAATGCTTGGTATATCAACAAATAAAAGCTGAACACCAAGTCCCTGCTGGTCTACTGAAACCTTTGTCAATACCTGAATGCAAATGGGAAAGAATAACGATGGACTTTGTTTTTGGACTTCCACGCACTCAAAGAAATCATGATGCAATTTGGGTCATTGTAGATAGACTAACTAAGAGTGCTCATTTCTTGGCAATCAGAATGGACTACTCACTCGAACGTTTAGCATAATTGTACATTAATGAGATTGTGAAGCTGCATGGAATCCCTATTTCTATTGTGTCTGATAGAGATCCGAGGTTTACATCTAGATTTTGGTCTAGCTTGCAAGAAGCTTTGGGTTCCAGGTTGAATTTTAGTAGCACTTTCCATCCACAAATAGACGGCCAGTCTGAAAGGTTAATACAAATCTTGGAGGATATGCTTCGAGCTTGCAATATTGAGTTTACGGGTAGTTGGGACAAACACTTAGCCCTCATAGAATTTGCTTACAATAATAGCTACCAATCAAGTATAGGCATGCCTCCTTATGAAGCTTTGTATTGGAGAAAAAGTAGAACGCCTCTTTGTTGGAACGAGGTTGGTGAAACAAAATTTGTGGGTCCTGAGATTGTGCAACAAACTGAAGATAAGGTAAAAATCATCAAGGATCATTTGAAAATTTCTTCAGACAGACAAAACTCCTATGTTGATCTTAAAAGGCGTGAAATTGAGCATCATGTGGGCGATAATGTATTTTTAAAGGTTGCCCCATGGAAGAAGATTATGAGATTTGGCAAAAAGGGTAAACTTAGTCCTCGATTCATTGGACATTATGAAATACTTGAGAGAATTGGTCCTGTTGCATATAAGCTAGCTTTGCCACCTGAATTAGGTAAGATCTACAACGTCTTTCATGTTTCTATGCTTCGAAAATACCGCTCAGATTCATCTGATGTTCTTCCTATTGAGTCTATTGAGGTTAGTCCTGATTTGACATATGAAGAAGAACCAATCCAAATCTTAGCACATGAGATAAAAGTGCTTAGAAAGAAGAGAATCCCATTAGTGAAGATTCTTTGGAGAAATCATTCAGGCGAAGAAGCTGCATGGGAGCGAGAAGAGGATATGCGAGTTCAATATCCACATTTGTTCCGGGACTAGTACAAGGTAAATTTCGTATTTTTAGGGGGAGAGAATTGTAACACCCCAAAATTTTTATAATATTTGCATTCTTGATTGAGCTTTTTTTTATAACGAAGAAATATTTTTAACTTGCACTTTCTAAATGTGAAATGATCAATATATGAAAAAAATCCCCATTTGTTTTGCTTTATTCTTTAAGGAAAAAAAAGAAGAAGTCCATCTTCCTATCTCTCAATCTTCCCATCTCTCTCTCTCTCTATCTCTCTCACGATCTCCATCTCTCTCTCCTCCATAGCACTGACTTTTCTTAAAAAATTAAGGATTTCCTACTAAATCAACAAGCAATTTCGTCTTTGAGTGAAGATCAAGTTGTTCCTCTTTGTAAGTTTCTAAACTCATTTTTATACAAGATATATACTAGTATTTTATATATATCTTTTCGTACAGAGCTATGATATAACATATTTAGGACTTTCTGGAAAGGTATTCCATAAATCTACAACTCTTATGAAGGAACTAAATCTAGTTCTATTGGTATATACCTGAAAAATGGTCATGAAGTATAGAGAAGGTGCTGCCCAGATTTTTAGTTTTTGAAATACTCCCTGTACTTCTGTTAGTAATTTTCGCATAACTTTCAGTAAAAAATTGATATGGGGGTTATTCAAGATGTTCTGAAACGGTAAGACATAGACCTACAATTTTTATGAAGACTATAAAATCTAGTTTGTCAGAATAGATCTTCAAAACTGAGTCACAACTCGGAACAGTGAATCTGTCCAGAATTGTTGTTCAAACGTTTTTGGATAATTTTCACCAATTTCATAATTAGTTTGACTTGTTATATCACTGAACTTATGTAGATATTTGATTATTTATTTAAGGTATATAAATCCTTGAGAGATCAAAGGAGAAGTATTTGAGGAAGTGGACAGATTTGGTTTGTTTACGGTGTAGACAATTCGAACATCCCCAAGTTGTGATTGAATTGTGTTGTGGTAAAACACCAAGGTTTGTGTATAAACTTGTACTCTTTTTGCTTGCTGGAATATTTTAGAAATAACTGGATATTTTATTTTTCTTGTCTTCAATTTATATTGTTATATTCGTAGTATATCAAGTATTGTAAGATACTTGCTAAAATCGCCCATTCGTACGGATTGTTTGATTATTTTGCATTCTTGTTGGGACTTTGTCCTTCTTGTGGCATTGACTTTGTCACTCATCTCGGCATGCCTCTTGATTCGGATCTTTTGCTATCTTGCCTTTGGATTTGTAGTTCGTCTTGAATTATGGTACTTGTCCGTATTAAGCACAAACTAGGAAGCCATCTTTAATATGGTTCTTGATTCTCTTGTATATTGGATTTTGACCCTACTTAATTTGGGGCTTCGGTCCATCTTGATATACGATTATGCTTAGTGTGATGGCATGACGTACATATTGGGCGAAAAATGAATATTTGGTATAGTCTCTTAGATTGATAGTATACACTTTCTTGACTTTTGAACATTGTATTTTGGTATTTGGAAATACTTCAAAGTTTGATGTTGATATGTTTGATATATTTGTTCACTTGATTTAAATTATGTTAAATTGAGCTAACTATTACTGAAGAGGGGAATTGGAGAATTTAATGGCTCCAAGCCTAAAGTTTATACACAACTAAGTTTTATGCTTAGCGATAGTTGTTTTCTATCGTAGGTAATGTTCGGGATGAAATCTGAAGATGGCCATAATGAAGTAGTCTTTTTGGAGACCTTGGAGATCACATTTGCATATGCACCTTGGTTTTGCATGGTTTTGGGACATGATATACAGAATATACCTGATATATATATATACATATATATATATGTATATATATATGTGTGTGTATATATATATGTATGTATATATATATATATATATATATGTTATATTATGTACGTTATTTGGAGGCTTGTTGGATTTTAAGACCGACCAAAAATCTTGTAACTTAAATTTGGAAACTTATTTTGCTGTTTTTAGTGTGTGTGTCAATAACTCAAGTCTTGTAATAAGTTGAATTTATACTTTGTCTTGTAAATATGTACAAAGGAGAGGACCAGTTTCCTTTTTTTTATATACCTAATAGTTTGAAATTTATGTACAATACAAACTTGTAGTGATGTTGAATGAAAGTATATATTTGTTATGAAGTAGCTTTAAATCTGTTTATTATTCAAGAGGGGTTATATCATCTTATATTAATATTTTTGACATTGTATTTTATTTAAATAATATTATGGTATATTTTCAAAAAGAAAAACAATATTGCACTTTGAACCTTTTTGCATGGGCCTATTTCTGCTACTAAATTATTCTGAACTAATATCTTTTTATAATATAAGCTAATTAATAAATTAGATTTGTTTCCTTAGTAGCACCCTCCCAAAGGGGGGCGCTACAGGCGCCATCACGACTCCCTACGGTGGGAAATTTGGATCGTGACAAGTTCGTATCAGAGCTCTAGGCTACATGGTTCTCACAGTTCATAGAGACGTCTATATTTATCCCCAGAGGCTGCAGAGTTAGGAAAATTTCACATCATTTCTTTCATGTCGTGCGGTTTGGTTTCTCAATGCTGATTGAATTTCTATTATATTCTCTCGCAGATGCCGAGAATGCATGCTTCCTCATCCGCTGACTAGCAGCCTGATCCCCCAGCAGCAGACCCACGAGAGACAGAAGGTGAGGCCAAGGCCGTACTAGAGGCCGAGGTAGGGGCAGAGCTCAGCCCAGCGCATCTGCACCAGCAGCGGAGCCTCAGGTTGACTTTAATGATGAGGTTTTGGCTCCAGCAGTTCCGGTGGGCCCAACTCAGGTCCCAGAGGGGTTTATTGCTACCGCAGTACTCCAGGATGCTCTGGTCCATCTAGTGGGCCTTATGGAGAGTATAATCCGGGCAAGTTTGCTTCCTATAGCAGCAACTGTGTGTCAGGGTGTAGGAGGAGCCCAGACTCCTGCTACTCGCACTCCGGAGCAGGTAGCTCCCCAGTTTTAGACTCCAGCAGTTCAACCAGTTGGAGCAGTTCAGCCGGGTGTAGTAGCTCAGACCGGTGATGAAGCAGCTATGTCTGCCAATGCTTTGTGGAGGTTGGATAGGTTCACGAAGCTCTTCACTACTACTTTCAGCGGTGCATCTATTGAGGATCCCCAAGATTATCTAGACAACTTTCATGAGGTTCTCAGGAACATGGGGATAGTTGAGACCAACGGGATCGATTTTGCCACTTTTTGCTTGTCTGGATCTTCCAAGACTTCGTGGAGAGATTATTGCTTGGCTAGACCACCCGGATCACCAGCTTTGACTTGGGAGCAATTTACGCAGCTATTTCTAAAAAAGTTTCTCCCTATCACTCAGATAGAGGCCTATCGAAGGCAGTTTGAGTATCTCCAGTAGGGTTCTATGACTGTTACCCAATATGAGACCAGACTCATTGACTTAACTCGTCATGCCCTAATCATACTTCCTACCGAGAGAGAGGGTGAGGAGATTTATTGATGGACTTATTCAGCCGATTCGTCTTCAGATGGCTAGGGAGACTGGGAGTAAGATATCTTTCCAGGAGTCAGCCAATGCGGCCCAGAGAGTTGAGATGGTTCTATCGTAGGGAGGTGGTCATGGGTCAGACAAGAGGCCTCGTCATACAAGCCGATTCAGTAGTACCTCATGTGAAGGTAGGGATTTCTATGGTGGAGGCCACCCTCCTAGGCCTTTTCAGTCAGCACTCCAAGTTTCTCATAGTACTTCAGGTGGTTGTGGTCCTCAGATGCAGTATTCTGATCAGTAGTCCTACGGTGCACCACCAGCTCCTATCAGTGCACCACCGCTTCTGAGTTTTTAGGGTGGTCATTCAGGTCGTTAGGGCAAGCAGTCTCAGCAGTCGAGGGCTTATTACACTTGTGGTGATATGGGTCACATTGCTAGGTTTTGCCCTCGAGCACCAAGTAGCTCTCAACATTAGGGTTCCCGTGCTATAGTTCAGGCGCCGAGTGTTCCGCAGCCCACTCAGCCACCTAGAGGTGGGGTAGAGGTGCTAGAGGTGGAGGTAAAGGTATTAGAGGTGGAGCTCAGGCTGCTAGAGGGGAGGCCAGCCAGCAGTAGGCCATCCCAAAGATGTAGTTCAGGGTGGTAGGGCCCAACCTCGATGTTATGCTCTTCCAGCCAGGCCTGAGGCTGAGGCTTCAGATGCAGTTATTACAAGTATGGTTCTGGTTTATGATAAAGATGCTTCAGTGTTATTTGATCCGGGGTCTACATAATCATCTTATTTTGCACCGTATCTTATCATGCCTAGTGATTTTTTGAGTGCTCTGGTGTATGTCTACACTGGGGGTGATTCTATTATGGTAGATCGAGTCCATCATTCATGTATAGTTGTGATTAGAGGTCTTGAGACTCGTGTAGATTTGCTTCTTCTGGACATGGTTAATTTCAATGTCATATTGGGGATGGACTGATTATCACCTTATCACACTATCTTGAGCTGCCATGCCAAGACTGTGACCTTAGCCTTACCGGGTATACCTGGTTTAGAGTGGAGAGGTACTCCTAGTCATTCTACCTGTAGTGTTATCTCTTATGTGAAGGCTCGGTGTATGGTCGAGAAAGGGTGTTTGGCCTATTTCGCCTATGTTCGTGATTCTAGTGCTGAGGTTCCTTCTATTGAGTCTGTGGCTGTTGTTTGTGAGTTTCCTGAGGTTTTCATTTCAGACTTGTCGAGTATGCCAGCGACAGGGATATTGACTTTTGCATTGATTTGGCTCAGCCCATTTTTATTCTGCCGTATTGTATGGCCTCGCCTGAGTTGAAAGAGTTGAAGGAGCAGTTGCAAGACTTGCTTGAGAAGGGTTTCATTAGACCAGTGTTTCACCATGGGGTACGCCAGTGTTGTTTGTTAAGAGGAAGGACGGATCGATGAGAATATGTATTGATTACCGGCAGTTAAACAAGTTTACAATCAAAAATAAGTATCCGCTACCGAGGATTGATGATTTGTTCGATCAGCTTCAGGGTGCTAAGGTATTTTCAAAGATTTTCTTGAGATCTGGCTACCATCAGTTGAGGATTAGGGCATCCGATGTCCCTAAGACAGCTTTCCGCACTCGGTACAGGCATTATGAGTTCTTGGTGATGTCATTCGGGTTGACAAATTCCCCAGCCGATTTTATGTATTTGATGAACCGAGTGTTCATGCCTTATTTGGATTCGTTCGTAGAGTCTTCATTGATGATATTTTGATATATTCCCACAGCCGGGAGGAGCACGAGAGGTGCATCTTGTAGTGGTTCTTCAGGCCTTGAGGGATAGTCAGTTATATGCTAAGTTCTCGAAGTGTGAGTTTTGATTGAGTTCAGTTGCATTCCTGGGTCATGTTGTATCATTAGAGGGTATTCAGGTTGATCCAAAGAAGATTGAGGCAGTCAAGAACTGTCCTAGACCAGCATCGGCTATAAAGATTCGGAGTTTCTTGGGATTGGCAGGATACTATCGCTGGTTTGTGGAGGGTTTTTTAGTTATCGCAGCCCTAATGACCAGGTTGAACTAGAAAGGTGCCTAGTTCAGGTGGTTGGACGAGTGTGAGGCAAGCTTTCAGAAGCTCAAGACAACTTTGACTATGGCGCCGGTATTGGTTTTGCCCACAAGTTCAGGGCTATATAAAGTTTATTATGATGCATCACGTATTGGACTTGGTGTAGTATTGATGTAGGATAGCAAGGTCATTGCCTATGCTTCGCGGTAGTTGAAGATTCATGAGAAGAACTATACGGTTCATGATTTGGAGTTGGCAACCATTATTCACGCATTAAAGATTTGGAGGCATTATCTATATGGCGTGGCATGTGAGGTGTTCACGGATCACAAGAGTCTGCAGTATTTGTTCAAGCAAAAAGAGTTGAATTTGAGGCAGAGGTGGTGGTTGGAGTTGTTGAAAGATTATAATATCACCATCTTATATCATCCGGGAAAGGCTAATATAGTGGCCGATTCTTTGAGTAGGAAGTCAGCCAGTATGGGTAGTATTGCTTATATTTTGGTCGGTGAGAGGCCGCTTGCTTTGGATGTTCAGGCTTTGGCCAATCAGTTCGTGAAGTTGGATGTTTCTGAGCCCGGCCGTGTGTTAGCTTGCCCAGTCGCTCGTTCTTTATTATTGGAGTGGATCCGAGATAGGTAGTATGATAATCCCCATTTGTGTGTCCTTAGAGACACGGTGCAGCACGGAGGTTCCAAGCAGGTTACCTTAGGTGATGATGGAGTTTTGGGATTTTAAGGTTGAATTTGTGTGCCTTATATGGATGGGCTTCGAGAGTTGATATTAGAGGAGGCCCATAGCTCCCGGTACTCTATTCATCCGGGTGCCACGAAGATGTATCAGGATTTGCGGCAGCATTATTGGTGGTGGAGAATGAAGAAGGATATTATTGTATATATGCCTCGGTGTTTGAATTCTCAGCAGGTTAAGTACGAGCATTAGAGGCCTGGTGGTTCATTTCAGAAGATTGAGATTCTTGAGTGGAAGTGGGAGCATAGCACTATGGACTTTGTTGTTAGACTTATATTCGGGAGATTGTTCGTGTTCATGGTATGCCAGTGTCTATTATTTCAGATCGAGGTATGTAGTTTACCTCACATTTCTGGAGAGCAGTTCAACCAGAGTTGGGCACACGTGTTGAGTTGAGCACAGCATTTCATCCTCAAACGGAAAGGCAGCCCGAGCAGACTATTTAGATTTTGGAGGATATGCTCCGAGCTTGTGTCACTGACTTTGGAGGCTCGTGGGATCAGTTTTTGACTTTAGCAAAGTTTGCCTAGAACAATAACTAACAGTCGAGTATTCAGATGGCTCCTTCTGAGGCTTTATATGGTAGGCGGTGTCGGTCTCCGGTTGGATTGTTTGAGCCGGAGAGGCTTGGTTGTTGGGTACGGATCTGGTTCAGGATGCCTTGGACAAGGTGAGGATCATTCAGGATAGGCTTCATATAGCTCAGTCCATGCAAAAGAGTTTTGCCGACCACAAGGTTCGCGATTTAGCATTCATGGTTGGTGAGCGGGTATTGCTTTGAGTGTCACTTGTGAAGGGCGTGATGAGCTTTAGGAAGAAGGGCAAGCTCAGACCTATGTTCATTGGCCTATTTGAGATTCTTGATCAAGTGGGAGAGGTGGCTTATAGACTTGCATTGCTGTCGAGCTTATCATCCATGCATCCAGTGTTTCATGTGCCCATGCATTGGAAGTATCACGACAATCCATCCAACGTTTTAGATTTTAGCACTATCCAGTTGGACAAGGACTTGTCTTACGAGGAGGAGCCGGTAGCTATTCTAAACCGGCAGGTTCGTTAGTTGAGATCGAAGATTTTTCCTTCTGCTCGTGTTTAGCAGAGAGGTCAGCCTGCTGAGGCATCGACCTAGGAGTCTGAATCCAATATGCGGAGCCGTTATCCCCATCTTTTCCCCAACTCAGATACTTCCTTCTTATGTCCGTTCGAGGATAAACTGTTGTTTTAGAGGTGGACAATGTGATGACCCAAAAGGGTCGTCACTTGTTTTTAAAATGAATTTTGCATTTCGAGGCCTTAAAAACCTCTTTCAGAATCACCTTGATTTGCGTGCACAATCTGGGTGCATAGACGGAAAGCCTACATGTGAAAAATGATTAATTTTGACTATAAAATAAATTAATTTGACGTTGGTCAACATTTTGGTTAAATAGACCCGAACCCGAGATTGGACGATCCCGGAGGGTCTGTAGAAAAATATGGGAATCGGGCGTATGCCCGAAATCGAATTCTAAGGTCCCATGCCCAATTAACAAAATTTTTGAAGAAAATCGTTATTTGAAAATGTTTATAAGGTTTGGAAATGAATTTTTAATTAAAACTTGATGGTATCGGGGCCATATGTTGGTTCCGATGCCCGATACATGTCTTATATATGAATTAAGATAATTCTGTGAAGTTTGATAAGAAACGGAATCCATTTGACGTGATTTGGGCCTTAAATGCAATTTTTATGTTTAAAGAAGTTTTGAGAAATTTCATTGATGTTGAGGTTTAATTCGACGTTAATGATGTTATTTTGGTTATTTGAGTACACAAATAAGTTAGGATGTTTTTGAGGTTGTGTGTATATTTAGTTTGGAGCCCCGAGGGCTCGGGTAAGTTTTGGATAGGCCACGGGGTGCATTTCGGACTTAGAAAATTGCAGGTTTTATGCTTGTATGTTTCAGACCTGCAGGCTTTTCATTTATGAAGCCTGTCTCGCAAATGCAATCTTGCAAACGCAAGCTACGCATCACAAATGCGAGAGGTGGCATGGGCAGCCTTCTTCGCAAATGCGAAGTATATGTCGCAAATGTAACGCCCGCCTTAATTCCCATATAGTCCTGAATGCGAGACCCCCATCGCAAATGCGACTTAGAAAATGCCATCCTCCCTTCTCAATTCCCAAGCCAGCAGAGGTCAGTGTTCGCAATTGCGAACCCCTGTTTGCAATTCCCACATCTGAGTCCTGCAACTTTTATACTAAGATGAATTTTAACCCATCTTCATATCCTCTTAAAACACAAACTCCCTAGGGCGATTTTACAATAACAAAACTTCTTGAAAATTGATTGTAGGTCAAGTTTAACTCGTTTCCTTCAATCATCAACATCTTTTCACATGATTTCAACTCCAAATAAAGGATTATCTTGCACAAAATTGGGTGTTTTGGGTAGAACCTAATGTTTTTCAAATATTTGGGATTTGGACCTCGATTTAAGGTCCGATTTCAAAATAAATTATATATTTGAGTTCGTGGGGGAATGGGTAATAGGGTTTTTGTTCGAAACTCGGGTTTTGAACATGTGGGCCCAGGGGCGATTTTTGACTTTTTGGGTAAAACTTTGGAAAACTCATTTTCATGCATTCAAATTGATTCAATTAGTGGTTATTGATATAACTAAGTAACTCGTGACTAGATACGAGCGAATTGGCAGTGGAATCAAGGGTAAAGCTATAATTGAAACGTGAATATGTTCATGGCATCGAGGTAAGTGTTTGGTCTAACCTTAGCTTGAGGGATTAGGAGTCGAGTCCTATTTGCTATGTGGTAATTGTGGAGTACGATGTATAGGCATGGTGATGAGCATCAATATGTTGGTGTCTAGCATGCCCGTGAGTCTTATATTGTGATTTTCTTGACTTCATTATATTATTCATGCCTTGGTAAAGATTTCTATTTGTTGTGTAAAGTTTGGGAAAAGAGTTGTGATCTATGAACATTGAGGAGTGTTGGCTCAAGTTGGATAACAAATTGTGAAGGTATAAGTGATAATTTAACCTTTAGAGCATTGGCTCGAGTTTTGAAGTGAATTGTGAAGAAAAAGTGAGAAAGAGAAGAGATCATTATGTCGCTCCCTTGCCAAGCTATTGTTGCTTATTTGTTATCACCCTTGTCGAGACTTGTTGTTGAGTTATTGTTCCCTTGTCGGGATTATTATTGCAATTTCATTTATTTTCCCTTGCCCTATTGTTTGGGATTGTTTTTTGGTGAGGACGAGAGTTAAAGCACGAAGGGTGATGCCGTGTATTGTTTTTGTGAGGAAAGAGTGTAAAGCACGAAGAGTGATGCCGTGTATGATTGTGAGGAGAGAGTGTAAAGCACGAATGGTGATGCCGTGCCGCACGATGTACCAATCCATGCTGATTATATTGATTGTATGGTGAGGAAAGAGCGTAAAATAACGAAGGATGATGCCGTGCACATTTTCATTATACGATTGTTTTGGTGAGGACGAGAGTAAAAGCACGAAAGGTGATGCCGTGCATTTGTAGATTTCTGATTCTTCGTTGATATCTGAGATATATATTGCTTCTTTCATTTACCTGTTGTCTTTTTATTTGGAAAGTGATATCTCCTTGCAGCATGCTCCCCCTCCCATAGTTGACTGTTTATTTCCGTATTTCTTTTCTGCTGTATATATTGAATTGCACATGTTATTTAGTAGTCTTGTCCTAGCCTCGTCACCACTTTGTTGAGGTTAGACTAGGCAGCTACCAACACTTGGGGTCGGTTGTGCTAATACTACACTCAACACTATGTGCAGATCCCGGAGTAGCTCTTGGACCGTAATTTTGAGGCTACCTTCAGTCCTTGCGGAGATCAAGGTAGACCTGCAGGTGTACGTAGGCCCTAGCATCTCCCTCTATCCCTATTTCCTGTTTCATTTTCTTTATATTCAGAAACAATGTATTGTTATTTTTTCCAGACTTTGTATGTAGTAAATCTTAGACCGTTTGTTACACTATGACACGAGGTTTTGGGTGGCTAAGGCTTGAGTAATTGTAATAGACATGGATTTCAGCTATTTTATTGTTTTCTTCCACTTAAATTAAATTTTCGCTATTTATACTTTATCGCTTTACGTTTGTTAAAAAGGAATGAATGGATAATAAAGCAATTTTGCTTAAAGGATTGGCTTGCCTAGCTTATATTAGTAGGTACCATCACGACTCCCGAGGGTAGAAAATTCAGATCGTGACAATTTCAATTAGAAGTTATTATGCCAAATGGTAGAAGAAAACTCAATGTGCTTAAGATGCATGTTGTTCATATACATATTTAAGGTCTTGGTTCCAAATTTTGTTGTTGTCAATAATCCATTATGGTGCTTGAAAATGAAAGATATGAATATGAGATATGAAATATGGCTGATGTGCCAAGAGCGAAATTATATTTGTGGCCACTAGTGCTAATGAAATAAAAAGACGTGTGAATGATTATGAAATAAACTAATAATCCTTTTTATATTTAAATGATTTGGGATTATCATTTGGTCACTTAGGAAAGGTAGGCTAAAATAACCTAACCCCAATATTACACGTGCTGGTGTAGTAGAGATGTTGGGGAAAACCCCCGTGTTAATGTGATGAGATTATTCCTCTTAAATGGGATGAGATTAATGTGTTGAGACTATTCTCCTAAGTGGGATGAGATGATTTGTAGCGAAGAGTAATGTCGACCCTCATGGAATTGTGGTGAGAGGGCTTAGTTGATTGGGCTGAGAATGAATGCCATATCACGCACATGGTGGTATTGTGATTGGATGTATTTGAATGAGAAATCTTAGCCAAATGGACTTTGTGCTAATAACACGGTGGTCTATCAGCACTAAAGATATCCCAACCTAAAACATTTTTATTTACTTGAAATTTATCTCTCTTAATTTGACATTGTTATATCGTTTGAGGCTCTCATAGGTTTCCATGTTTCTTTCTTATTGAATTGTTACTCATTCTATTTAGAGGGTGTTTAGTCTTACATACTAGTATTTGTCGCTCCCCAAACTCGAGGAGCGCGATCGACGCTCAACCGAGTGAACTCAGCTGAGCAAGCCTGATAGATTCTTTCTACCCAACTCACTCATGAATAAAGAGACGAACATTTTCATTAATTAAATAATAAGGAGATCATGTATACAATACCAAATCATTTCCATTAGTTACTTCATTTTTAAACCTCAAGATATACACATTTTCATAGTCTGATGTGGAACAAATGATTCAAACACAACATAGCTCGTTTGACTTTTCCAATACAGATATACAACACGCAATGTCAATGGAGCCTCTAGTAGATATAGAATAGTATAATGATGGTGTGGTAATCAAGGCTCCAGCTATACCTCAAACCGTGGTAATATAATGAAAAAAAGATACATGAACCCAGAATAAAGTGGGGCTCACCAAGTCTGCTGAGAGGAGGGTGTACCACTATCGCTAATCAACATCGTCTACTATAGAACCACCTTCATCGATTAAATATGCAGCGTCCCCAATAAAAGGGATGTCAGCTTGGTGAGCCCCACTCTATTTCAGATCTATCACCCTCTTCCCAGCTGTCTTAGTGAGTCCCACTTTATTTCGGGGTCTTGTACCTTTTGTCTCTTATATATGATGTTTTGAGGTATAGCCGGGGACTTGTTGCCCGCACTATCATAGTGCTCTTTCACATCCGTTAGAAGCTCCTTAGACATAGTGCGGGTAGTATATTGCTATTTGAAAATTCAAACTAGAAATGTTGTATTTGTATCACATGTTCCCCTTCAAACCATGAATGTGTAATGTATTTTGAGAATTATAAATGAAGTAATTAATGGTAATGAAATTGTGTTGTTCACGTAATCTTCTTATTATCTAATTAATGGAAATGATCCTTCACTTTACATGGGTAAGTTCGGGTCGAAGGCATTGAATAGGCTTGCTTGAGCGCCAGTGACGCTCCTCGGGGTTAAGGCGTGACAGAAAGGCTAGAATATAACTAAGAAAAATCATGCCGAAAATGAAACAAAAACCCTACATATCTCTTGTATTATTGCTTCTAAACCTTGTTCTTATTGATCCACACCGTTCCTTATGATTGTATAGCTAAACTACATAGGTGAAAATCTTTCTTAGCCATGATGATCTTTCCAAAACTTGAGTTACGAGGAGAAAGGAGGACTGAAAAGTCTAATCTATGACGTAAGGATCACGTTGATGTGTTTGCTTCTTAATTTTGAGTTGCGGATGATGGTATTGCTTCAAAACTCGATGAACTTCTTGAAGAGCTATAGAAGCTCTAATTTTGCATAAATTTGCTAGAAAATGAAGAAACAGAAGACTAAGTCTTCTATTTATAGTAAAGTTGAAAAGTCGATCACATGTATGCTTCATGGGCCCTTCTTCCAACACCCATACTCTTTATCTAGATATTGTTTGAATGAAAGATAAAGAGCGTTAGAAATTACATTCTAGGTCTTTCAATTTGGTACATAATATGCCGCCCAAAAGATCTCATATAACACACGAAATTAAATTCTCAAAAATCTTCGTTACAAGGCAAATCCTTAGTCGGATTTTTGCAACTTAAATCCGATTTTTCCCAAAATTTGTATTCTATATCAAAACATATTATATATTCATGTTATAAATTTAAACTCTTTTAAATCATTTTTAGGAAGTGATTTACACTATATATGACATCACAGAAGTACGGGATGTAACAATCCCCCCCCCCCCCCGTTAAGAACATTCGTCCTCGAATGTTGACAGAGGAATACAAATGTATTAAACAAAGATCTGTTACATACATGGAGTAGTAAAGATATGCGGATATCTGGCTCTCATATCTTTATCAGCTTCCCAAGTCATCTCTTCCATATTTTTACTCTGCCATAACACTTTCAGTAAAGAAATATCTTTCATCATCAACTGACGAACCTGCCAATCTTAAATGTCAACAAGTACACCTCATAAGTCAACTGCTCAATGATCTATTCATCATCAACTGGTAAGACTATAGAAGGATCTCCGACACACTTCTTAAGAGTGGATACATAAAACACTAGATGTACCTCCTAAAGGTCTACTAGAAGGTCCAACTCGTATTCTACACAACCAACTCGTCAGATAATCTGGTCTATATAACTAGGGATAATATTTACCTTCCTTCTGAACCTCATAATGCCTTTCATAGTTGACACCTTCAGGAACACCCAACACCAACCTGAAACTCTAAATCTCGGTGTCAATTGTCTGCATATGACTTCTGTTGACTCTAGCTGCTAGAATTCTCTCCCTAATAAGATTAACCTTATCCACTACTTGTTGGATCAAATCTGGGCCTATCAACTGAGATTCACCAAATTCAAAACATCCTGTAGGTGATCTGCACTTGCGCCCATACAAAGCATCATAAAGCGCCATTTGTATGCAAGAATATGGGTGATCTGCACTTGCGCCCATACAAAGCATCATAAAGCCCCATTTGTATGCAACA
>MU776909.1:6812-18863 GCA_026770625.1 Nicotiana glauca | reverse complement strand
ATATATATATATATATATATATATATATATATATATATATATATATATATATATATATTTCCTCCTAGATACCTTTCAAGTCTAACACATATTCCCTTAACATGTCCTCGAGCGTCTGTATGGTTCGCTCAGCCTGCCCATCTATCTGGGGATGAAAAGTTGTACTCAAATTCACCTACGTCTCCATACCTTTCTAGAACGATCGCTAGAAGTTAGCTATAAAATGTGTACCTCTGTCTGAAATAATCGGTAATAAAACACCATGGAGGCGTACAATCTCCCTAATATACTATTTGGCAAATTCTTTTGCTGTATAGGTAGTTCTAGCATGCAAAAAATAAGCTAATTTAGTAAGCATGTCAACTATAAACCATACATGCTCTGCATATGAGGTAGGCTTTTGATAAAGTCCACATTCACTGCTTTTCACTTCCATGTTGGGATATCTATATCCTTTAACAAACCTCTAGGCTTTTGGTGATCTAACATTACCTGCTGGGAGTTAGAACACTAGGCCACGAAATCTGTTATGTCATGTTCATTCCGTCCTACCAGTAAATTTGATTTGTACATCTTAGTAGAGCCTGGATGGATGGTGTACCTGGAATGATGTGCCTCCACCATAATTTGCATGAGTAACCATGCAACATCTGGAACACAAAGCCTATCTTTGTATATGTGGTGGATTCTGTCACTAGTAACTTTGTAAGGTGACTTTTACTTTTTCTTGCCTACCTGAGTGTACTAAAATAGAGTTGGATCTTCACGTTGCCCTTGTTTCACTTCAGTCACTGAACACGTGCTAGCTATATTCTAAACTGCAACTCCTGCATCCTATGAATCTATCAATCTAACTCCCCAACTAGCTAACTGATGGAGTTCATGAGCTAACACCCTTTTCATAGGCTTCAAGTTGCTAAACTCCTAATGGACTTACAACTGAGAGCATGAACAACAATATTAGATTTACAAGGATGATAAAGAATGTAAATGCTATAGTCCTTTAGAAGCTCTGCTATCTCCAAGTCATGTGTAGGATAATTCTGCTGATGCTTCTTCAACTGTTTGGAAGCATAAGAAATTACCTTTCTGTATTATAGCAGCCCACACCCTAGGCCAATCCAAGAAACGTCATAGTGAATAACATAACCCTCGGATCCCTCTTGAAGTGTAAGAATCGGAGCTGTCATTAACTTGTTCTTCAACTCCTGGAAACTCCAATCACATTCATCTGAACACTGAAATTTGGTTGATTTATGTGTTAATCTAGTCAATGGCGCTGTAATGGAAGAAAGCCCTTCAACAAACCTCATGTAATATCCTTCCAAACATAGAAAACTACGTACCTCAGTTGGCGTCGTAGGTCTGGGCCAATTCTTTACTGTCTCTATCTTCTGACCATCTACTATGATGCCCTTTGATGATACTATATGTCCAATAATTTGGCATACAACTTCTGGTCCGCGATGGATACTCAACATTGTGTGGAGATGCTCTGCATGTTCTGATTCAGACTTCGAATATACCAAAATATCCTCAATAAACTCTATCATAAACAGGTCAAGATAAGGCCTAAACACATTGTTCATTAGATCCATAAACACCTTTGGGGCATTAGTAAGCCTAAATGACATTACTAGATACTTGTAATGGCCATGCCTGGTTACGCTCCTTGGATCTAACCTGATTAGCCTTATCTCAAGTCTATCTTCGAGACGCACTAGGCACCATGAAGATGGTCGAACAGGTCATCAATTCTGGGAAAAGGATATTTTTTCTTTGTCGTGACCTTGTTTAGCTATCTGTAATCTATGCTCATAATAGAGATCCATCTTTCTTTTTCACAAATAAGACCGGTGCTCCCCAAGGAGAAGTGTTGGGTCTAACGAACCCCTTATCTAACAGATCTTTCAACTACTCCTTAAGTTCCTTTTATTCTATTGATTCCAACCTATAAGGATGAATAGATATTTGTTGCATACCCGATACTATATCGATGAGAAATTCAATTTCCCGCTCTAGAGGAAGACTTGGAAGCTCATCTAGAAATACGTTAGGGAACTCATTCCCTACTAGAGCCGATTAAGAGTCAGTATTCCCTTCTATATGTCTCGAATATGAACTATATGATATAAGCATCCCTCTTCCTCTCCTTAAGGTACGAAATAAATTTACCTTTTGGCGATGCAGAAATACATTTCCATTCTATTGTTGACCCTTTTGGAAAATTGTACTGGACTGTCACCGTTTCTAACTCAATCAAGTTAGTTGTAGTACTACGGTCGCCAATCATAACAGTACAAACTCTAAAAACTTTCCTAACTATTGCTGAATCACCAACTGGGGTGGCTACCTCAAAATGTTTATTGGCTTCCGGTTCTATCACAAACTTAGTAGTAACAAATGGTGTAGCATATGATAGTATAGAACCGGGATCTATTAACACATACACATTATGAGAATTCATGATAAAGTACCTGTAACCACATCTGGAGAAGCCTCCCAGTCTTGACGACCAACTAGAGTGTAGGTGCAGTTATGCTAAATCCTATAATCTATATACTGCCAATTCAACTGACTATCTATTTGTGGCATGCATAACTCTGAGGGCTCTGGCTACTCTATCTATAAAATCCTGGGGATCCTCTTCTGTACTAGATCTCGTGAAAGTTTGAGGCTTTAATTTGAGATAATCACGAAAGAACCCTGTATTGTCACCATGAGGACCTGTATGCTTTCGACTGGACTGAGTAACTACAAAGCTAGTCAACAATCTGATGGCTCCCTCATGTCGTCGTGTTGAGGGGCCAGAGGTGCGATAGCTGGAGCATTTGTAACCCCTTCCTGAATAGACAAAGTACCTAAAGCTCTGAATGGAACCTCCTGTAAGGACTCCTTATGCTCATCTAACTCTGGGGGTACTCTGCTAGTACCCGGTCCAGCAACAGCTTTGCCCTTCTGTGTAGCTGTGAGTCTCTTTGATGGCATCGCTACATATATAAGTGTTTTGTTATAAAACTGACTTCTTATAACATAGATCTATTGAACGATCTAGAGAAGAAGGAAGGGCAACTATCATATAATTCCCTGTAGCCTCTTGTTCATAAATATGGCATACAACTTACAGTTGACAAAACTCTACTAGACACGACTTGTAGACACCCTAGGACCGAACTGCTCTAATACCATGTTTCTCCGAGATTGAGTTCAAAGTTTTTTATCGAAACCCTAGCAAACTAGTGTTAATTAGTATCAAATCTTAGAATTTCACCTTGTATCAGTGTTTTCAAATAAAATCTCGAACACCCTGTTGATTTTGAACTCCCAATTTTATATTACAAATGAAACCTAGCTCTTCATTGAACTCAGCAATAGAGATTCAAGCAGATTCAAATTTCTACCCCGAATTAGAAGTTCAAACTCTGATAATGAAGAAATCAGAAGTTTTAAGAATCAAAATTGACAATGAGAACAATTTATTCAAATTTCTTTTGCATATAAAACACAAGAGCAGTGAAGAACAATACATGGATGAACAATGATACTTCTATTTTTGGATATTTTTGTTTTTTATTTTATTTTTTTATTTTTAGACTATGATGATAATCAAAACAAAAACCAAGGATTGATAGGCAAATCCTTGACGTCCGTTCTGATACCAAGATAATATGAACTATGCACGAAATACGGATATAGCAAAATACGGGAAATACAAAATAAGAGCCGGACTTATAATTGAATGGAAGAACAAGAACTGATTCGGAAACAAGGCCTAATTACCTCTATGAACTCACCTCTATGAACTCAATCAATTATAACCCTAAGCTATGAAAACCCTCAAGAGATTGGCAACTCTTAAAAATACGGATAAATTAATTAAGTAATTAAGTATTCATTACTAATTGCTCACCATCTAAGACTAATTTAATACTAATGAAAGCATAAACAAAGAAATAAAGGAATGAAAGGCATAGACCGATAAGTGCATTAATTAAAATATAAGGAAAGCGTGAGACTTGCATGTCTTTAAGATTATCATTCATCAAGTCTACCTAATATAAAATACTTAGGGGCTAATCTGTACTAGAGTTGGTATTTGAGTGGAAATTAACCAGATACTCCTAAGCTAATTCCCAAGAGCTAAGTGTAGTCAATTATTAAGGGGATAGCCGCCAAGTACATGTAGTCTTCAATTAATGGAAAATTACACATATAGCCTCGCAATTGCGATAATAGACATCAATTCACATTCATAGCATGTTGTTGGCTATCTTGGGCTATACCACAAAGTCATCCTTCTAAGATCATATATGATTCCCAAGCGTTCTTGATTCCAGAATCTATCACAACATACGGTAGGCTCCCCCATTTGGCTTCAAGCCAAAATCACCTAATCCAGGAACCCATAATGACTGATCCTCCTTAACTGCTATGATTCCACACTGTTACAAAGATGAATATCATCGTAAGCTTATGTTGCACCAACCACAATGCATCCCAAATCTTCTAACCAAATGCACACTCAACCTTGTGACAGTCGTGCCATCTTTCTTAAAATGATCCAAACATATTTTGTAGCACATGCATCCTACAATGTAGAAGGTAAATATATTCATAAAAACCTCATTAGAAATCAGGTAACCCCCAACGTTCTGAAAGGAGATAGCCCACATGTGTGACTTTAAATCAACATCTTTCTATGGCCTACCATGGTATAATGCTATGTAGTCAATGACTCCTCCCGATTCCACACTCATCCAAAAGCCACAAAAATCTATTTAATTCCACCAATGATAAACTAGAAGACCTTTCAACATATCCTAGCTCAAGATGGTATGCACACCAAATGATAGTCAAGCATTCACAACCCCTAGTAGCCTAAGAAAATCCCTTCTCGCCAACTTTTAACTCTCAAAATGTGTCACGCCCCGACCTCGGGGAGCTCGACCGATGCTCAACCAAGATAACCGAGTAAAGCAAGCATACTAGATACTTTCTACCCGACCGTACCCATGAATAGAGTGGAGATGCATTCCATTAATTAAACATTGAGAGAATTTCATGAACAAAACCAATTCCATTACCATAAGGTGCTACATTTATAATTCCCAGAAATACATTAAACATTCATAGTTTGAAGTAAAACATGTGTTACACGTACAAAATTTCTAGTTTGACTTTTCCAAAACCAAGATACAACCCACACAATATCTACAGAGCCTCTAATGGATACAAAAGAGTGGTATGATGGTGCCGGCAACAAGGCCCCAACTATACCTCAAAACACTATACTTAGGAACAAAAGAGATAAGACCCTGAAATGAAATAAGGCTCACCAAGTCAGCTTAGGAGAAGGTGTACCGTTGTTACTAATCGATGATGCCTACTGTGGAACCACCTACATCCATTAAAGATGCAACGGCTGCGATAAAAGGGACGTTAGTACATTTGAAATAGTACTGGTATGTAAGACTAAACACCCTCTCAACAAAACAAGTAATAATACAATGAGAAAAAACATGGAATCAGTGAGAGCCTCAAACAGTATAACAATTTCAGGTTAGGAGAATATAATAATTTCAAGTAAATAACAATGCTTTAAGTTTTGGGATCTTTATTACCGATATACCACCGTGTTTCTACCATGGAGTCCAATCACGGCCTGATCAGCTAAGCCATCTTATTCAAAGACATCCAACCACAACACCACCATGTGTGCGACATGGCATCCGATCTCACCCACTCGGCTAAGCCATCTCACCACAATGTCGTGTGGGTCGACATCACTTTCCGCTAGCAATTATCTCATACCAATTAAGGGAAATAGTCTCAACACATCAATATCATTCCATTTAAGGGTAATATTCTCATCACATCAATACGGGGATTTTACACCCCCCCCCCCAATCTCTCCTACACCGCAACGTGTAGTTTCGGGGTTAGGCTATTTTATCTTGACCTTACTCAGTGACTAAATGATACTCCCAAATATGTATTATATAAAGGATTTTCAGCTCATTCCATAATCTTTAACACGCCTTTCCATTTCATTGGCACGTCGTAAGTATTTCAAATTTTATACAGACTCCTTTCACTTTCAAACGTCATTATGGACTATCAACAACAAAACATTGCTTATAAAGACTTTAAGTATACATATGAGCAATAAGAGTCTTAAGAACATAGAGTTTTCTTCCGCAATTTAGTAGAATAAGTTGCAATCAAAATATGATTTGAAATCATAATATTTTGACACATTGGTCACGTGTGAATGCAATCCTGAAGATGAACACAATATGATAAGAGTGTTTGGTACACATTGTTAGTATATATCTATCAAGAAAAGGTTATTCCGAATAGTCAAATTTATAAGGAATACTCAGAACATGAAAGGTAAGATCTTGGCCCATCATACTTGATACTTACTAGAACATCGTGGGATTCGATTCTAAGAGAGAAGTTTAGCCAATATACCTCGCTTGAGATTTCCTTAATTTATTACAATATTCCAAAATCCCTAGAAACTTCAATCTATTGGAGAGACAAAAAAATTAAACCATAATTAGGAAGAGGTTCATGGGTTCTACTCATTTAGGCATTTCATCAAACACTATATGTGCAGATTTAACTACAACGTTCTTCTATAAGATTTTCCTCACCCCACAACCAATTCAATACCAAAAGTTTAACCATATTAGCTCAATGACCTTACGACCATCCTCATTAGTACATTCATGAATAAATAACAACTCCCATACTCTTGAATCACACTCCCCATCATCCAACTTCTGCCCAATTCGAAATAGGAGACTAGGGTATAGAGCCTTAACTCTTAGATGAAGACCTTATGAGCTTTCCTTGTTGATCTTTAAACTTTTTTCAAATTGATGTTTAAATTTCTTCCAAAAAGGTCAATGAAAGTCAACCTAGGACCTGTTCGGTTAAAATCCGGATCCAAGGATATGAGTTCATATATATAATTTATTTCAAAATTAGAGTCCAAATCGACCCTCAAAACTCGAATTCTTATTTTTCAAAAAACTTGACAAAGTTTTACAAGTTTTCACTTTTATTCGTATGATTTTGATGTTAAATATAAGATATATTGATGGAATATAGTTGGAAATTAATTAGAATCACTTACCCAAAGTTTGTAGATAAAAATCCCCTCTCCAAATCGCCTCTGACTTAGTCTAGAGTTCTAAAATTAGAGAATATGTTGAAAAATCCCATCTCCCCTCCCCCCTTCCTTCTACAAGTTGATGTTGCATTTGCAACATATGATTTGCATTTGCGAACCCTCGTAATTGCAGACCAAGGATGGCATTTGCGAACCCTAACAGCCTCAATGATAATTGCAATTACAGTAGAGGCTTCACAATTGTGAAGCTAAATCTTTCCCTAAAGTGAACTAAGCCCAATTCCTGCTGACTTCGCAAATTCGATGGAGCAGTTGCAATTGCGACATCAGAGCCCTCACTGTCACATTCGCAATTGCGATAACAGAGCACCATCAACACCATCAACTCAGTTTCACTTCAATCCAATCTGAAACATGTCTAAAACTCATTCGAGCCCCTGGGTATCCAAAACAAACATCTAAAAAAGTCTAAAAGCGTCATACGATGAGATCAAAACACATAAATAACATCTAAACTACGAATCGAACACTAAAACGCATGAATTTTCAAAGTTTAGTTCAAGAATCTCTAGAATTATAACTAAACGTCTAAATCTTATCAAATCAACTCAAAATGATACCAAATTTGGAAGAAAATTTTTGAATTATATAATGGACCTATTCCGTCCCAAAATCAAATTCCACACTCAATAGCTAAAAGTTAAACTTTTCAACTTCAAATTGCCAAATTTTGGCAAAACAACACAAATCAACCAACAGACTTCCAATTTTAATTCTGGGCATATGCCCAAGTCCAAAATCACAATTCGAAGCTGCCATATCCATCAAAATGCCGTTTCGAGATTATTTTCACAAAAGTCAAAGTTTGATCGACATTTCTAACTTAGGCTTCTAAGCCAAGAATCAAAGTGTCCAATCAACTTGAAATCTTTCCGGAATGAAATTAACCAACCTATAAGTCATAAAATCATAAACACACATGTGTGAAGCATAAAAGGGGTAACAGAACACAATTACACTACTGATCGGGCCGCTACAACATGTTTCTTGGTTCATTGTCCGCTTCTAGACAAATATTTCAAGACCAATCAGACACTCAAACTATTACAAATGAGGGCATGGCTACATTGAAGGCAATGGGTTTTTGGGCTTACTATAAGCCCATCATTGGTTAACTTGGACTTTCTTGGGATCTTAACGTGATTTTTTAATTTGAACCCAATTGACCACCACTAACGTAGTTTTTCTAAAACCCATTTCTGACCTTTAAAAGACCATGCGCTTTAGATTTATAAATTTAGATTCCACTTGTTCACAAAATAATTCCGTAGTTATGAGACTTCTTTATCAATGTCAAACGTTTAAAAATTAACTAGGTTAGATTGCTATAATCGTGATTTTAATTCATTATCGTGATTATGTATATATTGGCGTGGCATGATTACAATCCAAAAAATAAATCAAGTATGCATTCGCGTGACTTTGACCCTATAATCTTAATAAATAATTAAGTGTTATTAATAATATACACATATGCGTGATATTATTTCGACATATGAAAAACCGGATTCGCATACACATGACTCATTTCAAAGATTAATTCCATAATTGAACAATCAACTAATTAAAAGCAGTAAAAAATAAAAATGTACTTAGGTTTTAAAATGCGTAATAATCATACAATTAAACCAAGTATGATCATAAAGTGGTTGTGCTAAATTCATGGAATCCAGAAGTGCCTAACACCTTATCCCGAGTTAACAGAATTTCTTTCTCAGTCTTCTGTGTATGCAAAGTCAATTTTACTTGAATTCGGATTTTAAAATAAATAGTGACTCAGGACACCGTAATTAAATAATTTTGAGCGGCGACTCTTTAAAAATAAATTAAAATAATCCCATTACTATAATATCACTTAAAGTAGAAAAAATTATTTCTCCGTAAAAAGAAGGTGTGACAGCTCTCATGACTCTGCTAGGGAGAAGAACCTAGAACCTTTGGTTTAGGATTCAGAATTCGAGCTTGTAACGTGATCTATACTTGGCTTTATTTATTTTATGATATTACTGTATTCTTGGGCCTAATGTGCTAAATGTCGCTAATTTACCACTTTGATATTATTTGAATTGTATAAACTATCTTTTTACGCCTCCCGTTTAAGTCTTCTAAATTATGGTGCACATGTGTATGTGGCCCATTTTTTTGTTAGAGGTCGTACCAATTAGAATGGGGTTGGTTCAGTAACTAAGCCAGGTAGACTTTCGCTCTCCCAGTACGTTGTTCCCACCTCGGCGGCGAGATGTCCGCTTGGGTAAGCTGAGTATAAAACACTCCCCTAGGATTTAAACTTATAATAACATAGCCTCACGTCGGATCCCTAGTAGGAATATTTATTTGCATCACATGCATTTGACATAGGGGACCCAACACAGGGGTTGGGTTCCTCTAGGAAATGTACCTCAAAACTAAAAGACCAACCTGATGCATCTTACGTGGTACTTTTGCATTGGTTTGATCTGGTTTGCATATTGATAAGCTTCTATAATAGGGAAAGAAGATCAAGAAAAATAGCTGAGAGAAGATAGGAACGAGAGCATTTATCCGGTTCTTGAAAATTTCGGTATTTGAAAAAAAAAAAAAACAATATTGCGAAACACGACCGAAATTTTGAAAGTGCTTTATAAAAGTGGTCAAAAATTGAAAACATGTCATTTTCCCCTGTTTTGACAAAACTAAAGGAACTACGCAGGTCTGATTCTCATCAGATGTGAGATACATTGGCAACCTTCATCGGGTTCACCCACAGTTTTCAAAGATCCAAAAACATTTTTCATATCCAGAAATTATAAAAAAGGAAAAAAAAAAGTGAAAGAAAGAAAAAATAAGAAAAGTTGAATTCCAAACAATATTTTCGTTCTTCTTGATAAATTTTCTTTCGGAAATTTAAAAGAAAAGCCAGAAATCCAAAATATTTTTTTCTTTAGAAGTCGTTATTTAGGAAATTCAAAGGTAAAAATATCAAAAATAAAAAAACATTTTCTATTTTCTTTAGACATCTATCCAAAAATATTTTCTTTCTTCTTTAAGGAAAAGAAAACAAAAATTAGTGAGAAAATGCACAATTCCAAAAATTAGAAAGGAAAACCAAAATTCAAAACCCAAAAATACTTTCCTAGATTAGGAGCTTTTATGGTATTATTTTATTATATATAAAAAAAGAAGAATAAAAAAGAGTTAGTTTATATACATTGTTCTTGGTATCCCTAACATATGTAGTAATCTATTTATGCGACGTTATAATAAGTAGGCAATCGACATCGGATCAAAGTCATAAATAAACAGAGCAAAACAAAAGAGCGATAAAAAACAAGAGGAAAAAATCCTAGAGTGATAAAGTCTAAAAAGAGCAAGAAATTAAAGGAAAAGTGGTATATAGTGGAAAAGGGATAGTTAAAGCCAGGATGAAACACGCAACCATTCAAACACTTTGTAGAAACGTTTAACTGCTATGTGCATCACATCCCAATGTGCAATTTCCTATCTACTAAATGCTTTGAAGTAACAATTTTGTTGTGTTTGTGCCTAAAGTCAGGTCCTGTCTTAGGTGGTTAGTTTTGTTGGTATTCTGGCTTCTCGTCCATACTTCACCCGATCTAAGGGAATGGTTTCAATGGCCTCTGAAAGTAACCTTCTGATTATTATTTCGATGATATCCCGACACTGGTATTCTGCCTCCAGAGTCAGCTACGATTGAAGAGAACAGAATGTTACACCTCCGCGTATTAGAAATGATGGACGCTTAATGGGAAGGAACCGTCGAGTGCCATCCCTGGATTTCCATAATTGGTCCCTTGACCATGCGGGGCTACTAACATCCCCACCATTATGCCCAACATGTTCATCCCATATAGGTACGCGCCTATGCCGACTAATAGTCCTGGAATGCCTTCTATGGTTCATGCCGAGCTACCGATTTCAAGAGCACTGCTAGCCAATTTTTCCGCGGTACCTGCCTTTACAACCGCACTACCAACAATACCCAGTCCATATGTTGAGCCTCCGACATTCACCTTTCAGTGTCCACAGTTTCAACCAAAAATAACCTATGTCATCCTAGACTCTTTTACCTAACCTCCACAATATGACTTCCCAATTGAACCTAAAATAATGGTCAAGAATACCGAGCAAGAAGAAATGGCTCGAAAGATGAAGAGTTTGGAACAAAGCCTAAAATATACAGGGCTTAAGCAGCCAAAGATCGCATACTCTGTGAGCACGTGATTTTTGCCCTAAGCAAATTATTCCTAAAATTCAAACAAAATAATTTTTCATTATTTTTACAATTTTTGTTGAAATTTGTTGCATTTTTGTGTTAATTAGTTGCCTAATAATTCATATTAAAAATAAAAAAAAATATGCATATGCATTAGAATTTTTAATTTTACAATTTTAGTATTAATTTCGAAACAATTTAAGGAAAAATCAAACATATATAATAGCATTACTATAAAATAGATATTAAATAAATTTTAGAATTTAATTAGTTTAACAATTTAATAAATTCAGAAAAAATATATATAATTTGAAAATAAAAATAAAATACAAATACAAGTGAAAATACAATACAAAAATACAAGAAAATAATGGATTGTTTTAAAATTTGGGCCACGTATACTAGCCCAAATAATAATACCCATGTCCAGGCCCCAAACACCCCTTACCCGTCTGCCCAGTGAAATCCAAACGATCCCGTTTCAAGAAAATCAATCTGGGCCATTTGAATGAATCAATCCAACGGCTGAAACCTGATCTCCTCAAGAAAATAAAACGACGACGTTTGCATCGTGTGATCTGGACCCTTCGTTACTTTGATCCAACGGTTATATGGCTTGTTTTCATTAAAAATGAAC
>MU776905.1:0-16781 GCA_026770625.1 Nicotiana glauca | reverse complement strand
CAACCTCCA
This sequence comes from Nicotiana glauca, assembly GCA_026770625.1. Taxonomy (NCBI): domain Eukaryota; kingdom Viridiplantae; phylum Streptophyta; class Magnoliopsida; order Solanales; family Solanaceae; genus Nicotiana; species Nicotiana glauca. The sequence continues at coordinate 16,772 of MU776905.1, read as the reverse complement.
ATTCAGTGATATCTAGGCATAATCAATTTAATAATATCAATAAAGACTCAATAGTAACAACCCATAGCCTAGATATAAATTTCCTAGCATTATTCAAAAAATCTCGAAATTAGACACCGGGTCCACATGGTCCAAACTCGAGGCTCGGACCAAAACTCAATCATCCATAACCCCACGAGTCCAAAGATACAATTTGTTTTAAGATTCGACCCCACATTGGGGTTGAATTACCCAAAATTCTCAAAACCCTAACTTTGCTCAAAACCCATGATTTCTACTTTGATTTCATGATTTAGACTTAGAAACTTGTTAATTAATGAAGGAAAAGTGAAGGAAATAAGTGAGAAATTACTTACTCAAGTGGTCTTGAAGCTTGGGGGCTTTAATGGCTTCCTAGGGATTGGGAGAGAAGAGGGCTCGTGATAAAAAGTGAAGAATTCCCGTCACTGGTTCTGTTTTTAGTCTTAAAAATCACTAGGCGAAATTGCTCTATGCGATCGCGGTCAAAGGGATGCGATCGCATAGAGTAAATGATACTGGGCGAGAATTTGCTTTATGCGATCGCGAATAATCAAATGCGATCGCATAGAATAAACAGGCTGGGCATTGCGATCGCGGACGACTTCATGCGATCGCATAGACAAAACGGGGCAACTTGAAATTTTGCTCTATGCGATCGCGGAGGCTCCTATGCGATCGCATAGAGCAACGTACCAGATACTAGCAAACAGCAAAATACTAGATTTTCCAAGTCCAAAAACACTCCGATGCCTATCTGAAACTCACCCGAGCCCTCGGGGCTCCAAACCAAATATGCACACTGACTCAAAAATATCAAACGAACTTGCCCGCGCGATCAAATTGCCAAATAATATTATTTACATAGAATCAAGCCTCAAAACTCATGATTCTCCTTTCAAAATTCATAAACTTCCAACTTTAGACATTTAGGTCCAAAACACGTCAAACGACGTTCGATTTCGACCAAACTTTACAGGAAGCGTTTAAACAATATATAAGACTTGTACCGGGCGTCGAAACCAAAATACGAGCCCGATACCGTAGTCTTTTAATCAATTTTTNAAAATATTGACCAAAGTCAACTATAATCATATTAATATCAAAATTCTTCAAATTTTCCACAGAGTTCACATATTTCAACACAAAAATTTTCCGGCACGCGCCCAGACTGCGCACGCAAATCGAGGCAATAGAAAATGAGGTTTTCAAGGCCTCGGAAGCACAAAACAGATGAGGAAAATAGGTGATGACCCTTTGGGTTGTCACAACTTTAGGACAGTCCTCCAAAAAAATAGGAGCTATAAAATTATTTGAAAAAAAAACTCCTTCACAATTTCAGATTTCTTTATTTTTAAAAGATTAACTGATTTTAGAACAAACCTTTTTTTAACTCTTTAACGTTGAACATGGAAGAGTCAAACTTTTTTTTTTTTAATAGAGCTTTATTGAGTTAGATATTACTTAAGTAAAACGGTATTAAAATACAAATACCCTATTTTAACCAAAAAAGAGGCACAGTTATTTCCTCTCGAAAAAGGCGTCATATATCATCAACTGCACTTTCTTCAACATGCAGCTTTACATCTTTTCACACAAAAAATCAATTTCTAAGCAGCTTGACCTGGAAGAAGAGAAGAAACTGGCAAGAAAAAATAAAATATGCATATTGAAGCAAAAACGGCCTAAACACTCCTCACTATTGCATGAACGTTTATCATTATTTTGCAAATTTGCAATATAAAATCATATAAAATATTGTTCTACGAACAGTAAAAACTGATGATCAAGACATATGAGAAGAGATAAATATGATTGTTATGCAATCTCTTTATTCTACTACAGTTGTCTTGTGTCCTTTTTTTTTTTTGGCGTAAATTAGATTTACATGCTGTTAACTTGATTTATTTTAGAGATTTTTTCATTCTATACCATATATGAAACTTTATTACCAAATAAGTGCATAGTTTCTAATTTACCCGCTATGTTCACAGTTTTTCTACAATTATTGTACCATTCATTAAATACTAATTATTAATAGTTGAATCTTCCTAATTAGGAACGCTACAAATTAGGAACAGAATATTCTAATTGATTTCGCGACCTTCAGATCAAATTTGAAACGCAAATCCTATATCTTCAATTTAAAATCCATTGACAGCCATTAAAAAGCTTGAAAGCTTTGAATTCAAATTTGGATTTTCAAAAATAATTATTTGTTTGGATTGGATATTGTTGAAAATAATTGAGAATATGGTTTGGAGTTTATATCTCAATTTTGAGGGGTTTTAGTGAAGATTATACTTGGTTTTGACTGGATTTCAGTTTGAAACTCGAAGAAGAAGAAGAAGAAGAAGAAGACGACGACATATTGCAGAAATTGTAAATAAATTGTAGATTATTTGTATTCTGATTGTAGATGTTTTATTTTCTATTTTTACAAATAAAAAACGGCTAAAACTTCTACAAATCTTCTGAAAAAATGCAATTATGTCAAAAATTCAAATTATGCTACAATTGAATGAGAATTGGGATATAAAAATTCAATGTACCTAGTTTAACTTCCAAAGAAATTGGCCTTATATATCTAATCCTAATACTAGGAATTTGATGTCTGTCAAGATGGTAGTACCCAATTGCCAACCTAGGCATAAGTCTCCAGTCATGAAACAATTATGATTTCACCTAGTTGATTGCATTATTTGCCAATGAATCTACTACAAAAATTGCTTCCCTTGGAATATGCGATACACTCGTGTTCACTTGAGGAAAAAATCTGCAATATATCATCAGTAACAGCTTTTAGCTTCAAGTTTGTGGTGACTCTCTTCTTCAGCGTGTCATCTACAACCATTGAGTCCAGCTCCAATATACATTTTGTTATGCCATTGCATTTCATACTTGACTGTTAATGTTCAGCTTGATTGCTACTTGTGCATTGTATGGGATTAGAAAATGCCATGATCACATCTCCTTGATCATTCCTCACTATTCCCCCAATACCCGCTTTATCACCTGCATAGCTCCCGTCAGTATTTATTTATCTTCACCATGCATGTTGGTGGCTTCATCCATTTCACTACTTTCCATTTTTGCACATGTTCAAGACTCTCAAAAATATTACAGAGCTCAACCCAAGTATTTTCCATAGAAAAATTAGGAAAACCTAAGTCATCCACTTTGGTCTACCATATTTGGTGTTCCGTACCTCTATGCCACATCTTCTTCTGAATATATGTCACGACCCAAACCCCGCTCCGGTCATGATGGCGCCTCTCGTGAAGACAAGGTTAGCCAACAAACCCATATCGCCTTTTCTAAAATAGTTAAACATTAATAAACAGTTTAAATATGATTTAATGATATAACTAACGGAAGCACAACCCGACACAGCCCTAATCGGGATGTCACAAGTCACGAGCATCTATTAGAGTGTGAATACAGTTCCACAAGGCCTAGAAAAAAATACACGGAACAGAAATAATGAACAAAAGAGAGAGAAGCGGCGCTGCGAACGCTGGCAATCACCTCGCTAACTCCTATAGCTCTGCCTCCAATCCGCCAAAACCCGCTACCAGGTGAATAAATACCTGCATCTACACACGAGGTGCAGGGAGTAAAGTGAGTACTTCAACTCAGTGAGTAATAAAGGTAAATAACAACTGAGCAGTAAGAAATCACGTAGATCAACCAACATGCTATATACAAGCAGTGTACAATCCTTTGAGAAAACAGCGAAGCTGTGAAATCTTTAGAAATATCTTGGCTCAGTTTAAATCTCTTTTGAAAATGATCTTTTCAACAATTACGAAATGATTTCAAAACAGTTAGTGCTGATAAGCACAGAAGACCCGCCCCTAGGCACAAATACCACAGTATATCAGGTAAAAAGGCATGTAAGTAGGCAAGATGAGCAAAATAAAAGTTCGCCCCTCAGGCAATATCTCAAAACAGTACCAGCCCCTCGGGCTCACTCTCAGAACACTCTCAGCCCCTCGGGCATTTCTCTCTCAGATCACTTTCAGAATAGTATCATATAGTAACCGCTGTAGCGTGCAGCCCGATCCACATCTCGCTGCGGCGTGCAGCCCGATCCGTATATCGCTATGGCATGCAGCCCGATCCATATATCGTTGACGGCGCTCACTGGGGGTGTGCAGACTCCGGGAGGGACCCCTTACGGCCCAAGCGCAATATTAAGCCACCTCGTGGCATCATCACTCAGCACTCGCCCTCACATCACTCAAGCTACCTCATGGCACATAAAGTATCTCAGGCCCTCGGCCTCATATCACACAGCATATCCTCACATATGGCCCTCGGCCTCACTCAGTCTGAAAATCATGACAAGCCCTTCGGGCATTTGTAAAACAGTAGTTCTCAGCAAAAAAGATCATTTAGAAATATCATTTAAGTTTCAAATCTGAGTAAAAGTGGCTGAGTTTGTAAAACAATATATATCAATAGGACTGAGTTCATGTATAAGTGAAAACAGTAAGGAAAACAGTGATAAAAACTCCCTGAAGGGTTCAAATAATTGGCACGAAGCCCAAATATGGCAATCATCCCAAATCATGATGATAACAAATAAATTTCAGTCAAATACGCGATAAAATCATCACTCGGGACGGACCAAGTCACAATCCCCAACGGTGCTCTACCCCACGCTCGCTATCCGGCATGCAAGTCACCTCAACATAGCACTACGATGTTCAATCCGGGGTTTCAAACCCTCAGGATATCATTTACAATCATTACTCACCTTGAACCGGCGAAATCTCTAGCTCGCGATGTCTTTGCTCTTCACATTGGCCTCCACGCACGTCGAATCTACCCAAAATCAAAGCGAATACATCATAACATGCTAAGGGAACAAAGACCAAGCGAAAATAATCAATTACGGGCACAAATTCCGAAATTAACAAAATCCGAGCCTCGGGCCCACTTCTCAAAACTCAAAATTTTTTACATTATTAGATTCCTCATCTTCCCACGAGTTCATACATATTTAAAGTTCTCAATTCCGACCTCAAATGGTCCTTCAAATCCGAATTCAAAAGTCCAATTTCTCGAGCCCTAGTTCTTCAATTTTAGGCTTAGTTTCCATGAATTTCTAGGTGGATTTCACAATATAATCAAGTTTTAAGACCAAGATTCTTACCTCAAGTCAATTCCTCTTGAATCCCTCTTTTATCTCCTACAGAAATCTCCAAAAATGAACAGCCATGGGTGAAAATAGACCCAAAATTGCAGACAAGGTGACTTAAAACATTCTGCCCAGCACTCCAAATCCTTCTTCGTGATCGCGACCAAGGCCACGCGATCGCGAAGCACAAAAATCCAAGGCTTCAAAAATACTCAATGTGAATGCGATGCTCCCTCCGAGAATGCGATGCTCTTTTTCCCAAACTTACGCGGACGCGGACCAGCCTATGCGAATGCGGAGAACAAATCCACTAGGTCCCCAAATCCTTATACGCGAATGCGTACACACAACCGCGATCGCGAAGCTTCCGCCTCCAAAACTACGTGAACGCGAACCTATCACTGCTAACGCAAATAGCAAACCTGGGCCAATGAAAAATTCCTCTACGCGATCGCGAAGGCCATTTTTTCTGCAACAACTGAGCTGAAAATCTGCAACTCCAAAATGCCAAAAATGGTCTGATTGACCATCTGAAACTCACCCGAGGCCCCCGGGACCTCAACCAAAAATACTAACACGCCCTAAAACCCTATTCAAACTTGTTCCAGTCATTAAAACACCTCAAACAACATCAAATTACTCGATATTTATCAAATTCGAGCCTAAGTTTCCAAAAACTTCCAAAATACTCTTTCGATAAAAAACCCGACCAAACGACGTCCGAATGACCTGAAAATTTGCACACACATCACAAATGACATAACGAAGCTACAACAACTCTTGGAATTCTATTCCGACCCTCAGATCAAAATCTCATCTATCAACCGGAATTCACCAAAATATTAACCTTGCCAATTCAAGTCAAATCCTTCTACGGACTTCCAAAATGCATTCCGATCGCGCTCCTAAGTCATAAATCACCTAACATAGCTAGCCAAATCATAAAAATCCCAATCCGAACTCATATACAATTAAGTCAACTCTTGGTCAAACCTTTCAAATTCAAAGCTTTCAACTGAGATTGTTCTTTCAAATTCATTTTGATTTTCCTGAAAACCAAAACCAACGTTCTACATCAGTCATAATGCATTACATGGGGCAAGTCATGCCCAAGATCTGGCGATCAAAATACAAAAGCTCAAAACGACTGGTCGGGTCGTTGCATCCTCCCTCACTTAAACACGCATTCGTCCTCGAACGTTCCCAGAGTTGTTCTAGATGCCAACCAATGGCTAAATAACCTTACCCAGCATATACCCGGGGGTGATCCCACGTCACCCTATCTCATATAGGTTCGATAACACATAGAAATTGAAATTACACAATCCAATCTAGCCCGTGAATCATAGAACCATATTTTCACTTCTGAAACCATCGATACGATCAATACCTCGCACTTATACTCTGAATGGACCCGAACTAGCCCTAGCAGCCCATGCCTGCAACCTCAGGTGCAATTATATGATATACCACATAACTCAAACACATGTAGCGATAACTTCCATTCACAGCGGTTGTCCACAATAACCAATTACCGATAGAAAACCTCTTATCAGCTAAAGTCACATTCCAACACTTTCATATACTGCCAACGATCAATGAAACACGTAATAAACCATAACCATTTCTCAGATCAACCATTCATGAAGCCATTTCTCCTCTGGCAATTACCATAGCAAATTTTCGAGCCGAACCTTGATATTAACCCTCCAACGTGCTGAAATCGAATCTGATCGTATTCATTAATGATCCCAATGATCTCCTCTAATTCGACACACCACTCTGGTGACATGACACATCAAGAGAGGCCTAAGCCACAACTAGCATAATACGCGCACCACTAAGCAACGATCCGAACATACTCAAACATGAAAATGACTCAAATGAAAGAGCTGTAACTCAAGCTCACCAGTACTACCACAACACAAGGCTGAGAACCCATCTCACATCATAGAATAGAACACATGAATCTAACCCGCAAGGTCATATTTACACATAGCTTCAATGTAATGCGCGATCCTATCCAAACACTGCTCCACATGAGACACCTCAAGTCACTATGCTCGAAAAATACAACCACGCACAATTTGATGTCAGAAATAGAAACAAATCATTACACCCACGGTGAAACAAGTAACACATACCATGCAACCCGATAGAACATAACCAATACGCTATTCATCGAGTAACTCCCGATTACTCTTCCCGCTCGAATTCCACTACGAACCCCAACAGAACCGCACCATATATGCCCATAACCAACAAATCATAACATCTCACAATACAGGAGGTAACTCATAGATCTCCCAGTTTACCAACAGGCTCAATAACAATCAAATCCACATATCCCTCAACCGTACAATTCGGAGCCAACCAAGCCGACTCAAGCTAGGACATGCATCCACATTGGCCTACCAACGAACTCTTTATTAAGGAAATCCTGAAGCTGTCCTCACAACTCCTCAACTCTACCGGTGTCATACGACATGGTGCCCGGCATCAAATCAATACCGAAATCAACAACCTTGCCCGGTAACATGCCCGACCGTAAGAAACGCATCTGAAAAGTCCCTCAACACTGGAACTGAATCAATGATAGCAACCTCTGCACTGATATCCATCACGAAGGCCCAATCAAGAAAGGCAATCCTTCCCAGCCTTTCGCTGGGTCTTCGAATTATAAACCTCTCTACTAGAACATAATCCAACACACATCGCCACTCAACCCATGGCGCTTCCGGCATAGACCATAGCACAATAGTCCTGAATAACCCAACACGGAGACAACCAGTCTAAACCCCAACATCACATCCGAATCTAACATACCACATCATAGCCTGAATATGAGAACTCACGTCTCCACATCCACACAGCACATGAATCACCGTATCCGATCCCAATATAGTCGTCCGAACACATGACACACTTTTAATACCCAATAATTCCATGATAGATACTCTAAAATTTCCCTGTGCCGCCAAGCAAACCCGAATTTCACCAGCCGACCCAACAAAAAAGTGCCACAATACTCCCGAAATGCCATCAACTTAATCACATTGCCTTTTTTCCTGAAACATATACTCTCGTCAAATCACTTCCAATTAGCAGTACCATTTTCTTAATCATCTGAGGCTACCCGTTGCCTAAGAGTTTTATGAACTTCCCTTTAAGACTGAACTGTAACTCATCAAGTCAAGAACTTCCATTGATCCCACTTAGAAGAAAAACCCTTACACATCCCATGCCTTTCACATTCGTAGAACATGCGCCTCTCCAACCACGGTAGAAATCAACAAGAACTTCCCCAATTCCGTTTGCACAAATTAAACTGCTAGGACTGAAGCCTTCTAACAAGACCAAGCTGAGCAAGCCATCAAAACCCAAGAGCATTGTTGCAAAATACCTGTAAGAATTCATTACCTCGAACACGCACAAGGAATTACTCATATCCTAACCATACCGATTTGGTCTTCTATCAAGATACTCCATCCATATAAATTTCCTTCTATTTCATCCTCAACTTGATATTTCCTCTTGTTGTAGAACCATAATGCCTCAACCCAGGCTTACCACACGAGACCCAAGTATAAATCACACTGTCTGAAACCCATAAGCTGCGGAATACTCTCTCTCAAATATTCCTAGAAACACCACATTCAAAAATACTTTACTCTGAAGAACTTTCTGTGAATCTAAATCTGTTACCTTTACTTTCCTGATACTGATGCATAGAATCCCATGATTAACATAGAAATACCACAAATTTGAATCTCTCCCAATGAAAACACAGTTTCTAACCACACATGCAACTTTAAAATACTTGATTGTTCCCTGTAGAATCTTGAACATATTAGAGCCATCCTCGCAAGTCATTCACTCTTATTCAAACTGCAACTTACCTGACCTAACGAACCGAACCACCCGTGCATCATTGGCACTCCAATACCGCAAAATGTAATCCCCATCCCCATACAACCAAGTAACTTCCTGCTCTATGCGCCGAACATTCTTTACCAACAACACTCTAGACATTCTGTGATTCTCATACCATATGAAGCATAATATAACCTTTGTCAAAATTTTCCTTTACTCTAGCCATAGTTAATTCACTCGCACGCGCCAAACTAGAACTAACATAACACCTAACCGTGCAATCAACTGCTCACAGCAGATTCCCCCACTTGGCTCGAAGAAATAGAAGAAGATACACTCAATAACTCCTAACATTTTTACTCTATTGATGCCACAATACCATAGTGAGATTAAACTCAAATCATTTATAAGTTTGTGAAAACACAGATCATCCAGTACTACAAATCTTCTGCAAATCTCGAATTCATCTCCGTAATAGTTAGGCCTACTCTCTTAAGCGACCCGAAATTTTAAATTTCAACACGTACCCTCCAATTACACATGAGATCTTCTAACATACACATAAGGATCACACCTTTTCAGAACACTCCGCAGGAGATGACCTACCTGCTTCGCCTCAATATAACATTTCCGTATACCTGCCACCGTCATACACATTACACAGCCACTTAGTCTTCCTGAGTCTGAACTCATACCTCAACTTGAAATTTACTTCACCCCCAATTAGGAGACACAAAAAGTTTCTTCACGTGCCTATAACTCGGAACTACACATCTAATCACAATGGAAATCATACACTTAGTAGCTTATCTATCATACAGCAGGCCTTCCTCGTCACTTCCAAGTTACATAGATACATCTCGCAGTACTAAAATACTCATCACATGGCTAACCAGTCGTTACTCCCACTAATAGGGACAATATCAAACATACAAGTTCAAGACACTTACTCACACAATCAGCACCTCGGTGCTCAAGACATATGCAAAGATCCGGCCTCAGGTCCTCCAGACTGGCACAATTTCAACTCACAGAGATCACATCTCGCCCCTTGATCGAGGAATCATAAGCCATCAAGACACATCCGATACCGAGCGCTCATACGCACATACGAACGCGTGGAAGAAATTTCAAGAGTTACTTTTCAAGCTGAATCAAGGACGCACGATAAGATTACAAGAAGGTGAAGTTTTCCTAAAGGTTCTGCATCCTCTCGAGGATAAATACAGACGTCTCAGAACCGATCCGCGATACTCTACTAAACCTGCTCATGACTCGTGAGACCTAGTAACCTAGACTCTGATACCAACTTGTCGCGACCCAAACCCCGCTCCGGTCGTGATGGCGCCTCTCGTGAAGACAAGGCCAGCCAACAAACCCAAATTGCCTTTTAGAAAATAGTTAAACATTAATAAACAGCTTAAATATGATTTAATGATATAACTAATGGAAGCACAATCCGAAACAGCTCTAATCGGGGAGTCACAAGTCACGAGCATCTATTAGAGTGTGAATACAATTCCACGATGCCTAAAAAAAATACATGGAACAGAAATAATGAACAAAAGAGTGAGAAGCGGCGCTGCGAACGCTGGCAGTCACCTCGCTAACTCCTATAGCTCTGCCTCCAATCCGCCAAAACCCGCTACCGGGTGAATAAATACATGCATCTGCACATGAGGTGTAGGGAGTAAAGTGAGTACTCCAACTCAGTGAGTAATAAAGGTAAATAACAACTGAGCAGTAAGAAATCACGTAGAGCAACCAACATGTTGTATAGAAGCAGTGTACAATCCTTTGAGAAAACAACGAAGTAGTGAAATCTTTAGAAATATCTTGGCCCAGTTTAAATCTCTTTTGAAAATGACCTTTTCAATAGTTACGAGATGATGTCAAAACAGTTAGTTCCGATAAGCACAGAAGACCCACCTCCTGGGCACAAATACCACAGTATAACAGGTAAAAAGGCATGTGAGTAGGCAAGATGAGAAAAACAAAAGTTCGCCTCTTGGGCAATATCTCAAAATAGTACCAGCCCCTCGGGCTCACTCTCAGAACAATCTCAGCCCCTCGAGCATTTCTCTCTCAGATCGCTCTCAGAATAGTATCATATAGTAACCACTGCAGCGTGCAATCCGATCTGTATATCGCTGCGGCGTGCAGCCCGATCCAGTTATCATCGGCGGTGCTCACTGTGGTGTTCAGACTCCTAGAGGGGCCACTTACGGTCCAAGCGCAGTATCAAGCCACCTCGTGGCATCATCACTCGACACTCGGCCTCACATCACTCAAGCTACCTCGTGGCATATACGGTATCTTAGGCCCTCGGCCTTATATCACTCAACATATCCTCACATATGGCCCTCAGCCTCACTCAGTCCGAAAATCATCACAAGCCATCGGGTATTTGTAAAACAGTAGTTCTCAGCCCAAAATATCATTTAGAAATATCATTTAAGTTTCAAATTTGAGTAAAAGTGGCTGAGTTTGTAAAACAATAGATATCAACAGGACTGAGTTCATGTATAAGTCAAAACAGTGATAAAAACTCCCTGAATGGTTCAAATAATTGGCACGAAGCCCAAATATGGCAATCAGCCCAAATCATGATGATAACAAATAAGTTTCAGTCAAATACGCAGTAAAATCATCACTCGAGATGGACCAATTCTCAATCCCCAATGGTGCTCTACCCCATGCTCGCTATCCGGTGAGCAAGTCATCTCAACATAGCACTACGATGTTCAATTTGAGGTTTCAAACCCTCAGGATATCATTTATAATCATTACTCACCTCGAACCGGTAAAATCTCTAGCTCACGACGCCTTTGCTTCTCAAATCGGACTCCACGCGCGTCGAATCTACCCAAAATCAGAGCGAATACATCATAACATTCTAATGCAACAAAGCCCAAGCAAAAATAATCAATTACGGGCACAAATCCCGAAATTAACAAAACCCGAGCCCCGGGCCCACTTCTCGAAACTCAGAAATTTTATATTATTAGATTCCTCATCTTCCCAAGAGTTCATACATATCAAAATTTCTCAATTCTGACCTCAAATGGTCCTTCAAATCCCAATTCAAAAGTCCAATTTCTCAAGCCCTAGTTCTTAAATTTTAGGCTTAGTTTCCATGAATTTCTAGGTGGTTTTCACAATATAATCAAGTTTTAAGACCAAGATTCTTATCTTAAGTCGATTCCTCTTGAATTCCTCTTTCATCGCCTCCAAAAATCTCCAAAAACGAACAGCCATGGGTGAAAATAGACCCAAAATCGCGGACAAGGTGACTTAAAACATTCTGCCCAGCACTCCAAATCCTTCTTCGCGATCGCGACCAAGGCCACGTGATCGCGAAGCACAAAAATCCAAGGCTTCAAAAATACTCAATGCGAACGCGATGCTCCCTCCGCGAATGCGATGCTCTTTTTTCCAAACTTACGTGAACGCAGACCAGCCTATGCGAACGTGGAGAACAAATCCACTAGGTCCCCAAATCCTTATACGCGAACGCATACACACAATCGCGATCGCAAAGCTTCCACCTCCAAAACTACGCGAATGCAAACCTATCATTGCGAATGCCAAGAGCAAACCTGGGCCAATGAAAAATTCCTCTATGCGATCGTGAGGGACTTCACGCGATCGCGAAGGCCATTTCTTCTGAAACAGCTGAGCTGAAAATATGCAACTCCAAAATGCCAAAAATGGTCCGATTGACCATCCTAAACTCACCCGAGGCCCTCGGGACCTCAACCAAAAATACCAACACACCCTAAAACCTCATTCAAACTTGTTCCAATCATTAAAATACCTCAAACAATATTAAATTACTCGAAATTCATCGAATTCGAGCCTAAGTTTCCAAAAACTTTCGAAATACACTTTCTATTAAAAACCTGACCAAACGACGTTCGAATGACCTGAAATTTTATACACACATCAAAAATGACATAACGAAGCTACAACAACTCTCGGAATTCCATTCTGACCCTAGGATCAAAATCTCACCTATCAAACGGAATTCGCCAAAATACTAACCTTGCCAATTCAAGCCAAATCCTTCTACGGACTTCCAAAATGCATTCCGATCGTGCTCCTAAGTCATAAATCAACTAACGGAGCTAGCCAAATCATAAAAATCTCAATCCAAACTCATATACAATTAAGTCAACTCTTGGTCAAACCTTTCAAATTCAAAGTTTCAACTGAGACTGTTCTTTCAAATTCGTTCCGATTTTTCTGAAAATCAAAACCAACAATCTACATCAGTCATAATGCATTACACGGAGTAAGTCATGCCTGAGATCTGGCGATCAAAGTGCAAAAGTTCAAAACAACCGATCGGGTCGTTACAATTTCATATTTACATGAACATCTTTGTTTTTATATTTTCCAACAAATAACAATCAGAGTAATATGTAAAATCAATTTGTGGACTGTAATTTTTAACTTTATGTTCCACCAGCTTCTGAGCATGTCCTTGATAGGACCAATTCTATGAATAATGAAGCCACCAAAATACTTCCATAAGTGAGTGTATTGCTGATTTACTTTCTACAAAGATGTGATACATTATTTCTCTTTTTTTATCGGTGTAGCAACACATACACACAGAATTTAAATTAATCCCAAATCTGATAATTGTATCGTTGAAGGGAAACTTGTTCTTTAATAGTCTCCAGACTAGAAAAGATATCTTGAATGGCAATTTACAATGCCACCCCTTGTTCATGAATCTGTCTCTTTGCCGGTATTGCGATAGAATATGATTTGCTGATTTAGTAGAAAACTGACCATCTTTTCATGGATTCCAAACTGCATAGTTCTCCTGGATATCATTTCCAATTGGAATATTCTCAATTTGTTGCACTATGGTAGGAGGCATAATCTCTGCCAATATTTCTAAGTTTCATTTTCCCTCATGAATGACTTCTCCCAAAGTTATCTTATCTGCTCTTGACTGAGAAAGTATTAGTTGTGCTAATGCTCCTCTCTTTGTCCAGTTGTCCCACCATAAATTACTACCTCCCCATTGTATCTTCCAAATAATATTCTTCTCTTTTCTTTGATTTGCATCATCTTTCCCCATGCATGCGATTGTTTTGGTTGTATAGCTTTAGCTACTGAATGTTTCCTAGAATAATATTTTGCCCTCAGAAAGTTGGACCACAAAGATTCTTGTGTCCTAAAATTCCACCATCTATTATATGCAAATGATTCACTAATGTCTTCTAATCTTCTAATTCCAATTTCCCCTTCTTCCTTAGGCCAGCAAAGATTAGCCCAGGAGTTCCAATGGTACTTGTTCTATTCAATATCAGTTCCCCAAAAGAAATTAGCTATGTTCTTCTCAATCAAATTGAAAGTTCCTTTGGGAGGATGCATTGCAGTAATATACTAGGACAGCCTGTGGTACATGTTTAGTTAGAGTAACCTTTCCTCCATAAGAGAGAAATTTACCCTGTCATCCATTGATTCTCTTTGTGATTTTAGTCACCAAGTCATCAAAAAATATAAGTTTCTTCCTTATAACATATAGAGGGCACCCTAGATATGTAAAAGGGAATTGCTTGTGCTTTAGGCCTGTTGTATCAATTATTCTGTTGATTCTGGATATTGAGACTTTTGGTAAAGTGCATAAGAAACTTTTTTCATATTAATCTTTTGCCCAGAGCTTCTCTCATACGACTTCAATTGTTTCATGACCAAACTTTAATGACTTTGTTTTCCCCCACAAAAGATTATAATATCATCCGCATATACAAGGTAATTCACCCGAGGTCCCTTGTTGTTCATAGAAAAAGGCACAAAATTTGGGATGCCGTGAAGCTTATTCAACAATCTTGACAATACTTTGCCCCTAAGACAAACAAAGATGGTGACAAAGGTTGTTTCAACCCTTGAGAAGATGTGTGAAAGTACAATAGGGGGTGAATTGTAGCCTTTTTAAATTTGTAGTCGACTACTCTTCAGACCTAGTCGACTTATGCGGAGACAGCCTACACAGAACTGTTAGTCCTTTCGATTTAAATAAGTGTTGATCACAATAAACAATAAGGGAACAGAATATAGTATAAGAGAGATAAAGTAAATGACACCATGAATTTTATACTTGTTCGGAACTAATGTGGTATCCTAATCAAGTCTCCTTGGATTGCGAGGATGTTATCTCTTGAGCTCTTTGTAATTTGTGTGGAGTATAGCTTGTGTGATTTTCAACGTTCACCACCAACATTTACAGAGTTGGTTTTCACTCGCTCACCAACAACGACCCTTTGGTTTTCACTCGCTCACCAAACAAACGAACAATGACACAACCTCTCCGGACACACTGCCTCTCTAATTTTTCTGTCTCTCTTCTCTCTTTAGGATACACAGTAAATCTGCTAAAGTGAATTACAATGCTTGTTAAGAGTAGAATAAAGAACTTGTAGTTGGATAGACAATTGTATAGAAGGCTGTGTGAATTTTTTCATCTTTGATCGCTCCTTCTTATACTATCTTCGAATCCTTCTAGCTGTCATACTTCATAAATGCAGTAGCACTTGTGATCTTGTGTCCTGCTTGATTGTGCAAATTGATACTTTCTCCAACGTTTCATACTTACTTCTAATAGCTTGCACTTCCTTGTCCATGTTCATTTGCCTTTTATATCTAAAGATGATTAGATTTGACTAGAAAGATATTTCCATAAAGAAGCCTTTCACATGCTTTTAAATAATACAAGGAATTACTTTTGGATCTTGCACTTGAATGACCCCGTATAGATTTGAGATCATTTTCATTACAATTCCTTAATCTTGGACCTTGATTATATCATTCCTTTCATAACAATATTTTCTTTGTAAGCTCTTGCTAGATCTTTCTCCATGTGCTATTTAAAAATCCATGATTGACTTTCCATAATTCTTGTCCATAGATATAATAATCTTTACTTAATCAAATACCACTCTTCAATCTTCCTTTCCTGTAGCTTTCCAACGTGCTTTTCTTTCTTTCTTCAATAGACCAATTTATTTAATTCGTACTGCACATCTGCTCTTTTTATAGTAAAAAATATTTCTTTCCTTGTAGCACAGTTGGCTTTTGATAGATCTCAATATATCTTTGACACCTTCCTTGATCTTGAAAAATAATCTCTTTCCATAATATAAAATATATTATACCAATAATATATTTTTTTTCCATAAAAATATATCCTTCCTTGGCCTTGTAGTATATCTTTCATATAGTATTTTCCTTCCATAAAATAATATATCTTCTCCATGATTTTAGCAACTTTTCTTTCAAGATGTTGAAGAACTTTCCATCCATAATTTTCATAGATTCTTCTTCTGATATTGCAGCAAGCCATTCAATATTATTCCTTCTATGACGCTTAGAGATTAAATCTCTGAAAATAATCTTCCTGGATAATTCTTCACATGATATTCTCTTTCCCATATTTGTTTGGATCTCTACTAGCATCTTCTTTCTTGAATAAACCTGTAAAAAAATAAGATTGCCACAAGTAAATGTTCTTTAATTTATATTGGTTTGTTATCATCAAAATTAATACATGAAACCTTGAAGCTAACAATCTCCTCTTTTTGATGATGGGAAACTATTGAGTAAAAAATAAGAAATTTTAATCAAAGACTTAATTACAGGTAGTGATAAGTGATAATAGGTGAATTTGACTATAATCACGCCCTAAATAATCACATTTTTATGTTGTTTTGATGATATA
>MU776903.1:185294-204110 GCA_026770625.1 Nicotiana glauca | reverse complement strand
GCGCAAGGTTTGTTATACATACCAGTACAATTCAAGTGTACTGACGTCCCTTTTGCCGGGGGCGCTACATTCGTGTTATGATTGTAGGTAGATCTGCAACAGGTATTCCAGCCCACCGATCGTAGCTCCCTCTCTGCTGTTCGTCAGTTGTTTTGGTGAGCCCCATTTCTCTCGGGGCCCTACGTGGCTCAGGCTGCTTGTTTCTGTAGTTTTATTTTGCTGTTGTGAAAGGTATAGCCGGAGCCTTGTTACCGGCAAATATTGTAGTAACTTCTTCCATCTGTAGAGGCTCCGTAGACTGGAAACGTGGGTCATGAACTTATGTAATATGTATTTTATATATAGGGGCAAGGAAAAATGTAAACCACGCTAGTAACCATGTACCTTGTTTATGTTTTGAAATGAATTGGTGTTCTAAATTAATCGTATGGTCATTTCACTTGGCTAATCAGTAATGGAAGATGTGGGGTAGTACGTGGGCTAGGAAAGGCACCCAGGTCCGCTTGACTTGGGATACCCGGTCGAGCGCCGGTCATGTCCCTCGAGTTTGGGGCATGACAATAGTCCTTGGAAACATTTGGATAGTTGTAAGTATCCGTAATTTCCAAAAAATTCTGAATGTGCCTCTACGGGTCTTCATCAGATAGACCTACATATTGTCCGTAGGACTGAATCAGCTGCACCATGTACCGTTTAAGCTCAATGTGACCAGTGATATCATGCTTCACAATGGCCTGAGTCATATTAGCATGGTTTGGACTTGCAGCTTCTACCACTGTACGCTCTCTGTTACCTGCCATCACTGCTGGCTGTGTCTGAACTAGAATGTCCAACTATTTTTCTGTTTTGTATCTAGCTTCCAACTCTTTCCTCGTTCTATGAAGTGTTCTTTCAATTTTAGGATAAAGAGGAAAGATGTAGTTTGTGCTTCTACTCCTCTGCATTCAAGAGAAGAGCCTGCGCAACGCAAACAAAGTAAACCGAAAATTAATGCTTAGTCAAGAAGTAAATTTTAAAATTCCCCGGCAACGGCGCCAAAAACTTGTTGCGACCAAAACACTCACGCAAGTGTACGCGATTGACAAGTAATATAGTAGTAAGTAAAGTATTGTTCCCACGAGGAATTATGATCAACTTATTGAGTGATATAAACTCAAACAATTATCAATTGATGCTAATTTATCACAAAATACATAAATAACCAATTTACAATTTAACTAAAAATCAAACAATAATACAACACACATTTACTATGACAATTACACAATATTCTGATAACAATTTTTATAAAAGATATTCCAGTGTCATGGGCTTGCTAGAGATCATAATACTTTCTTAGCTTAATATTGATTTATTGAATTATATGGGTTATTGATTATAGGGTTAATAATACCCATAAGAATCTGTCGAATTCTTATGCGCCTATTCAAGTTAAATTAATACCTATATGTCTATGGTATTAATATTAAAAAGAATGCATTTACAATTCCTATTTTCAACCAAACAAGGCAATTAATTATATTTCTATCATAATTGCGAATCTTTCACCTGATGTCCAGGATTCAGATCTTATTCTATTTGATTCTATTTGCAATAAAAAATTTCCTTTTTCAAGTTTAACTCAAGATCCATAAATAGTCTTTCACTGTTAGCTACGTATTAAAATAATTAGAAGCAAAATCAAATAAACAACCCAAAACGATAAATTCAAGATCTTCTATCAAAGCTTCAAATAACAAGATTATCTAACACCCACGACCCCAGAATATTTGGATTTTTAGCTACACATATTTATATAAGCAAAAGTCTTGATCATAATATAAATAAGTACTAAGAGGAAGTTTCGAAGAACACTTTCAATCCTTGCTCCAAGATGTTGATCCTCTTAGATTTTTTCTCTCCAACATGAGTCTCCTCCTCTTTCTTCTCACTAAAATCACCTAAAATCTGATCAAAAATCTCTCCCAATAATTGAGCTTGCTTTTCCTTTTATGGGTTAAGTGAAGTTACCGCCGGACTTCCAGTTTTGCCCCTGAACAACTCTTTTAAGGAATGGGAAACGCGCGAGCTCGTGCATTACTTCGCACATAACTTCGTGCGTTTTTTTCTAACATTCTGCCCCTGCTGCCTAATACGTGCGAGCTCGCACATTACTTTGCACATCTGGGCCATCATTTCTTCCATTTCTTTGTCTTGTCCTTGCGCGCACTCAGCTCTGAGGGGTCGTTCTTTATAAATCATTCTAATAGCCTATTTGAAAGCATCACATACGCTCCTCATCCTAAAATGTATACAATTCACAATTAGAGCCTATTTTCCATCAATTAACCATATTATGACATCGGAACATAATCAAGCAAAAGCATACAAAATAGCTAAATTTCCTAGATTTGGCCTATTATCAAGGTTTGAACGAGATCGAATCGAGGCCCGACTCATAAACTGTACCCAAAACAATAGAGCAAAAGCATAAGAGCTCTAACGCCAGCTTACACTCAAGGTCGCATCGACCGAGCGCGTAAAAGCCCCCGGGCCTGCCTAGTCAGCTCCAGGGCCGTATCATGAATCGAAAGATTTCTACTAGCTCAAAGGACGAACCAAGCATGTTCAAACCTTGACAAACAGAAACACAGAAGATACAAATTGTGGGGTTTCCCCCTTATATTATATAAGATACAAATGATATAATACAGTTGTCATTTATAACATACTCTGAAAGGTATATACACAGGAACAAAGAAGGAAATAAACATCCCCTCTCGGGGACTATGGCCCGGTGGCCCCTTCCTCGCCATCTTTAGCATTGGATAGAAGGAAATTGGAATCATACTCCTCCCCGTTGGCTTGCTCGATATCTTATGAGATATCAAAACCCCTGGTATGAATCTCTTCGTGAGTTTCCCTCTGAGATTTTCATTTCGCATACTCCTTGCTACTGCTCGCACGATCAAGGGCTCTCCTTAGTTCAGCTTTAGAACCAGTAGCGCTCTTTGAATAGGACACCACTTTTTGGTCTGCCATGGTACTGCTCATCATGAACTCGGCACGGACATTCACCACTTCGGCCTTCGTCTTTGAGAGCTCGGACAAAAGACTTGCGATCATTTTTCCCGTGCCGACTCATTCGCATGAATGGTTCGAAGTTGTACGTCAAGAGCATAAATCACGGCTAAAGCACTCTCTTGGGTTGTAAAATATGTACTTACCTGAACCAGCAGCTCGTTGAATTCACATTTGGTTCAACCAACCTCGCCCCAGAGTTTTCCCAGCTCCTCCGCCTTGTTTTCTAGCTGAAGTATCAAAAAGTGGAATGCATGCCAGCATGGAATGTAGGGTACCTGTATTTCTAGACAGCATTCGTGGCTCCGGTTCCGGTTCCGGTTCCGGTCTGCCTCACACCATAAGAAAGCCAGCTCACTTTTCTTTTCTACACAAAGGAGCTTAAAGGATTTCTCCCTAGCCAAAGCCTCTCGCAACGGGGCCTCACAGCGAAGAAGCTCAAATTTGAGCCTGTAAAAGGCCTACAAAATAAAACTAAATGAAAAAGAAGAGCACATGGCCAGAATAATCTTACAGCAATCGAAAACTCACCATGAGGCCGAGTCGCTGAGTCTCGCCAAAGTCCGAGACAATATCCGATGGCTTACTACCTTAAGAAGATAGCCGATTGATCGAATCGCCTCTCCTTAACCGCTGAGAAGGATTCTCACACTGCAAGCCCTTTCACACCCTGGGGGCCTTTTTCGTTTATCATCGATCCTCGATTCTGAGGCCGGCAATCTCCCATCCTCTCCCGAAGGACACGACCTCATTTTGAAAACATCTTGAATACGTGCAACAGTTGAGTTAATAAGCCAAAAAGAAAAACACCATTTTCAGGAATCAAGACACCAGACACCTACCATGTTGCTTTGCCTCCCATCTCCCTTGTGACAGATCTCGCCATCGGTGCTTATCGTGAAACGGGAAAGCTGCCAGCTTACGAAACCACCCGACTAAATCGGACATCGTTCGGCGACAAATGAGTTGCTACTAATATGGAATGCAAACTATCATTAACAGATTCCGCCTCCGGTCAAAACAATGGTAGTTCGAGTGAGACACTTATATGTGAAGTTCCATTTATCAGTAAATGGAAAAAACTCTCTAGGGATGACTTAGGTCATTTGAATCTGAATGAATTGATTCATCCTTAAACGTTCCTCGCTTTCTTTTCTTGTGATGACAGGGTCTCGGGTGGGTCGATGTTGCAGAGTGATCAAGCCTTGATAACACAGTGGCCGATATAACCTCAGAAGATGGCTAAGTGTAAACTCCATTCCGGACTTATCATCAAACTATCTCATCATCTGCACTATTTTCCGAATAGAGGGGTGAGCTTGTGCAAAGGTAACCCAATATCCCCAAGAGAAATCAAGCACTACCCGGTGGGAGGGACCCGACGCAAAAATATGCATGTGTATGCTTAAAACCACTCAACGTATGTCATGATGCTCTCCTTAGAAGATGGTACTTGTAATACCGTGCCTTCTCCCCATCCGTAATCTTTTTTGATAATTTTGAGGTTTTCCTCTCCCACTGATGAGATGATCCTTGACACGTGCTCCTGATGACCTGAAACATTTGGAGGCCTCACTAACAAGATGGCTCTCCTCGAGGAAATGGACCTCGAGGCCCGCTCATCGGGCACCGATGGTGTTCCACTATCACCAACTAGATACGGAGTGTAGGAAGAACTCCTCTCTCCTTGAAGGTCAAATGTCGATGTAGTTGTCATGGTTAAAATGGAATAGAAGGAGAAAGACGAGGATTTGGACAAAAATTCTGAATTAAAACAATGGAAGAACTAGCACGAAGCACCAGGTTCTTGTGGAAGAGGTAGTCCTTCAAAGCAGTGGAATCACCATTGGAAACGCAAGCGAATGAATATATAGGTGCAAAGCAGCAACTGCCCACTACCTAGAAGGACAATTAATTCTAGCTGTGTTAACATAAACCTCTCCTAGGGAAACACACTAACAGAATAGCTCCAGGGCCCCTTTAACATATTGAGCAAATATTGCTACCCCGTAGAATTTAAGAAAATGCAAGGCCTCAGGGCTCGTTGACACCACTGACACAAGCCCGACAGGAGCTGCCGATTTAACTCTGGGGCATGGCCTGATTTAAGGGTACCGGTCGCTCCAAGAATGAATTTGAAAAGGCTAATGTCGAAAATCAAAAGGTTAAAATCCGTTAAAGCAAAGGAACGAGAAAACTGAAAGAAGAAAAATACCCCTTTTTACCTTCTGCATGAATTTCTCCATCGTCTTGACGATGCCAGGAATGTCAAGAACGACGTCGTTGCTAACATCGTCAAGGATGTTAGCAAGTGAGCCTCCCCCTTTGAGAGGAATCCCTACTTTGATGACGTTTGCATCTTGAGTGTCCCTTGATTCTCATGATGAGACATGAAAGCACGAGATGAAATCATTCATGTATCCAATCTCCCTAAGAGGCAGTCACTGATCCTTAAAAGCTCCGGGCCCCAACCCCTTAGGGTCGATGGCAACGGTCCGCCCAATAGAAACTCTGCGAAACCCAGTCATACGATCCAAGGCCACATTAACACCCTCCTCAAGGGTCTTCGTTTATGGGACCAACCTGTTTCGGCCATTCTAGATTCAATGCCTCCGATCGAGGCACCAGGAAGGCTCCCACACTCGACCTTGTCCTCCGTGCTAATGGGCATTCATCGTCGCCCTTAACCCAAGAGCCCAGATTTGCCCTTAGAATTGAAGCAGAGGTCCTAGTAGCGGCTTGATGCTCTAGTGACCTGTGTTTCTTTGTCACAGGAGGATCGACAACCGCCCTACCTTCCCTCCTCTTGCACCTGCCGGGCTCCGAACACTCTGTTTCACCACGATGGGCGGCCTCATATTCATATTATCACCTTGTCATGCACAAGTGCGATAACCATAATTTTTCAGCACAAAGGACGCACGATAATACATAGACGCCAAGGAAGCTCTACCATGATTCTTGGCGACCCATCGCTCCTTGGCTAGGTCGGTCCAAGATTGAACATGGTGTGGGAACTCGATGTCCTACTGTTTGATCCAGCCTAGAAAATTTGGAATTGTCTCAGGATACCAAGCGAGGGCTGCATGAAACGATAAATATATCATTATTTCGAAGGAAATGAAAGAAAATTATAAAACATGGTTAAGGGAAAACCGCTTGCGCTGTGTGTTCCATTTCTCCTGAAAAGGCATCCTCCGGGGCAGAATGATGTCTAAGGTCCTTTTTCCGAACGAACCTGCTCATCCACCCTCAATCATTTCCCTTATCGTTGCTCGAGAAAAATCTTTTCTGGATCAATGATAGAGCCTGATCAAAGCTTGATATAATCAAGGGCTGTACAATGTAATCAAATGATTGAGAGTAAAAGTCTCACCTACAACCCCTTTAGTAAAATGACGGAGCATCAATATTATCCTCCATTCAGAAGGATAGATCTGACCGAGCGTCACCTGATATTTGTCACAAAAATTAAGGATAACTTGATCTATTTCCGGGGAAGACGATTCAGAAGAATCAGCAGGACCAAAGGTGAACGAGTAGGTATACACATGAAGGAAATCATCCTTGTGGTTCGTTATATATTTGTCAGGGCCGGGAATATCCACCTCCACTGCCTCGCTCCATCGGCCCCATTTTAATGTTAGTCATGACACTAATGTATCAAGACACATGTTCACATCCTCCCGGTGTGGATGAAGTGGAATCGATGGTAAAATCTTTTGACATATCAATTTTGCAGGGAGTGCACTGTTACAAGGTGGGTATCACTTTGGCTTTCTCCTTATACAATCGAGATGAAGACGTAACTTCATTCTGCCGAGGAACAATTCTAGAAATCCTGGATATAGCAATGGTAAAAATTTCTCTCAGAAAGCAAGATAGAAGAGTGTAAAAGAAGACGTGTATGGACTCGTGAATTTGAAGATGCAACGAATGTAAGGATTATCAAACAATCGATATATTTAAAGGGAACCTCTTGGGTAACGGAAAGGAAGAGCCAATACCAGTTCATGGGTTCCTAGAAAATTGTATTTGACGGTGATCTTCGCACGATTTTTTGGGACATGGAAGTTAATGCTCTAATAGGTTGATGCCATGGCAATGATGCCCTAAGAATGGCTACTGAAAATCATTTCCTATTACTTAGTCCGAGGAAATGCGGAGACAATATGCATACGGTGAAATCGAGGGATCCAATTCCTCGTCATTAAAGTATTTTGGGAAGTCTTCTCGAGGCCTCGAGGATGCGAGATCATAATTAAGTTCTCTCCCTGGAGATCCATTTATGCCCGACCCAACAATGATACCGGGGATGGGGAGTTCCCAAGGCGTGTAGATAGCACTGGCAGAGCCTGGTGTCGCGCCTAGCCATCCCATCTCCATATCTTTGTAATTAATGCTTTTTGTACTATGTTAGGGTCCCCCTTCTATATAAACGGGATCCTTACCATTTTGTAAAGGTACTGTAGTTGTTCCAACTATTCTAGACGAGATAAATAATAACTATCTCTCTCTCTCTCTCTCTCTCTCTCTCCCTCTCTCTCTCTCTCTTCTCTCTCTAACTTACTCTCTCTATACTATTGCTCCTACTTACTAAATTCATACTTGTTCTTTGTTCATTGCTTTTCATTGGCCACAAAGAGCCTCCCTAAATTTATCCAAATTGTTATACCTTCCCCAATTATCCCCGATAGCTCGAGCCTGAGCCCGGGCATTGACTTCAAAGCCCCGGATCGGTCAGTCCGAGGCCGGAATAACTAACCCCGGTTTGAGAACAAATCTATTTTAGCTTGTGTTTTATTTTTAAACTTCATACACCTAGCAAGAACTGCTTGAACAACTAGCATAAAAATATATCACGTATTTTTTGAGTCCCATCAACAAATTTAATTTTTGTTATTATACCTTGGGAACTCCACATTTCTATCATAGCAGTGATCAACATTGTCCCGGTTCGGGCATTGACGAACCTTGAGGGACAAAACTTTACCATGGTATTATAGCATCGAGGCTTCGAGATGATCTTCTGAGGTGCCTTGATGACGAGGAATTGGACCTTTGGATTTCACCGTATACATAAGGACTTAATAGTTCTAAGAGCTTTCATGATGGCTCTTTATGATAAATGATGAGTAATAAATGAAGACTAATAAATGAAACAGAATAAATGTAAGCATGATAATAAATATAAGAAATATAATAAAAGGAGAGTGTGTTTGAGTTGAATAGCACAAAATGTTCTTGTTCTTATATTGAATATCATGTGTGTAAGAAATAACAATGGGCGCCCTTTATATATGGGGAATCCCAACATCGTACATGTATAATTATTATAAAGAAAAGTAGCTAGTACAACTACTTACAGACTTGTACTATTTTTTCAGGCACTCTCAGCTTTGAGCATGGGCCTTAGGAATTACCCACTCGCCCATGATAGCCATTAATATATGCTACCCCAGATCGAGCATAAGGAACCCTCTGGGTAAAACTTTGAGCGTTCTGGCTACGGAATGTCATATTGATTGGAGCATCCAATTTTAGCCATGTACAGATAGTCCCCGCATTGCTTGGAGTGAAAATGATAAGAAACGGACTTGATTTCTTGCTATTCGATACATCCATCATGATGTCAGTTATGTTATATCAAGCGATTGATCTGACAAAAAGGATTTCTAAAAATCGCATACATATAGCCTTCTAAAAGCCTTTGAATCAACTACAACAGTTGGCAACCGTTTAGCCTGCGCCAACGTACATGTTTGGCCTCTATAAATACTTCTTCCTTCTCCCCTTATTTTCCACTTTATCATTAAGACATTCAAAGAGTTTTTTATTGCTTCTTTCTCGTCTCTTTCTTTGATTACGATCTCCTCTCTCATCTATTGCTTAAGAGTATGTGACACCGTTGTTTTCACGCTCGTGTAAGGGTAAGGCAGTATTATCTCCAACATCCCAGTATCCTGCGAAATGACCTCGGATTGTGGTTAAGTTCTCTCCCTAGAGGTCCATTTATGCCCGACCCAACAATGATACCTGGTATGGGGAGTTCCCGAGGCGTGTAGATAGCACTGGCAGAGCCTGATGTCACGCCTAGCCGTCCCATCTCCCAAGAGTTCCCAACATCATACATGTATAATTTTTATAAAGAAAAGTAGCTAGTACAACTTCTTAATGGTCCGGTACAGACTTGTACTATTTTTGCAGGCACTGTCAGCTTTGAGCATGTTCCTTAGGAATTTCCCACTCGTACATGATAGCCATTAATATAAGCTACCCCAGATCGAGCATAAGGAACCCTCTGGGTGAAACTTTGAGCGTTCTGGCTACGTAATGTCATATTGATTGGAGCATCCAATTTTAGCCATGTACAGATAGTCCCCGCATTGCTTGGAGTGAAAATGATAAGGAACAGACTTGATTTCTTGCTCTTCGATACATCCATCATGATGTCAGTTATGTTATATTAAGCGATTGATGTGACAAAAAGGATTTCTAAAAGTCGCATACATATAGCCTTCTAAAAGACTTTGAATCAACTACAACAGTTGGCTACAGTTTAGCCTGCGCCAACGTACATTGTTGGCCTCTATAAATACTTCTTCCTTCTCCCCTTATTTTCCACTTTATCATTAAGACATTCAAAGAGTTTTTTATTGCTTCTTTCTCGTCTCTTTCTTTGATTACGATATCCTCTCTCATCTGTTGCTTAAGAGTATGTGACACCATTGTTTTCACGCTCGTGTAAGGGTAAGGCAGTATTATCTCCGACATCCCAGTATTCTGCGAAATGACCTCGGATTGTGGTTAAGTTCTTTCCTTGGAGGTCCATTTATTCCAGACCCAACAATGATACCGGGTATGGGGAGTTCCCAAGATGTGTAGATAGCACTGGCAGAGCTTGGTGTCGCGCCTAGCCGTCCCATCTCCATATCTTTGTAATTAATATTTTTTTTACTATGTTAAGGTTCCCCTTCTATATAAACGGGATCTTTACCATTTTGTAAAGGTCCTGTAGTTGTTCCAACTATTCTAGACGAGATAAATAATAACTATATCTCTCTCCCTCTCTATCTCTCTCTCTCTCTCTCTCTCTCTTCTCTCTAACTTACTCGCTCGATACTATTGCTCCTATTTACTAAATTCATACTTGCTCTTTGTTCATTGCTTTTCATTGGCCACAAAGAGCCGCCCTAAATTTATCCAAATTGTTATACCTTCCTAGATTATCCCCGATAGCTCGAGTCTGGGCCAGGGCATGGACTTCAAAGCCCCGGATCGGTCAGTCCGAGGCCGGAATAACTAACCCCAGTTTGAGTACAACTCTATTTTAGCTTGTGTTTTATTTTGAAACTTCATACACCTAGCATCAACTGCTTGAACAATTAGCATAAAAATATATCACATATTTTTAGAGTCCCATCAACAAATTTAATTTTTGTTATTATTTTAACAGTAAATACCTTGGAAACTCCACATCTCTATCATAGCAGTGATCAACATTGTCCCAGTTCAGGCGTTGACGAACCTTGAGGGACAAAACTCGACCATGGTCTTGTAGCATCGAGGCTTCGAGATGATGTTCTGAGGTACCTCGATGATGAGGAATTGGACATTTGGATTTCACCGTATACATAAGGACTTAACAGTTCTAAGAGCTTTAATGATGGCTCTTTATGATAAATGATGAGTAATAAATAAAGACTAAAATATGAAACACAATAAATGTAAGCATGATAATTAATGTAAGAAATATAATAAAAGGAGAGTATGTTTGAGTTGGAGAGCACAAAATGTTCTTGTTCTTGTATTGAATATCTGTGTGTAAGAAATAACAATGGGCACCCTTTATATAGGGGGAATCCCAACATCGTACATGTATAATTATTTTAAAAAAAGTAGCTAGTACAACTACTTAATGGTCCGGTACAGACTTGTACTATTTTTGCAGGCGCTGTCAACTTTGAGCATGTTCCTTAGGAATTTCCCACTCGTCCATGATAGTCGTTAATATATGCTACCCCAGATCGAGCATAAGGAACCCTCTGGGTCAAACTTTGAGCGTTCTGGCTACAGAATGTAATATTGATTGGAGCATCCGATTTTAGCCATGTACAGATAGTCCCCGCATTTCTTGGAGTGAAAATGATAAGAAACGGACTCGATTTCTTGCTCTTTGATACATCCATCATGATGTCAGTTATCTTATATCAAGTGATTGATCTGACAAATGTGGTTTGAGCACCTGAAGTTGCTGCTTCTTTCATATTTGCACCTGCAGATTGGGGACCACAGGTGCGAGAGGAAGGATGCAAATGTGGAGAATTCATAGCTGAGGCAAATCCACAGGTGCCCACAAAGGACCACACCTGCGAGACCGCAGGAGCGAGAAGTTGACCGCAGAAGCAAGTTATGGGATTTAAATGAGGACCGCACCTGTGATGGATTTTCTGCAGGTGTGTCATCATAGAAGCGACTTGGAGAGCGCAAATGCAAAAATCGCTGGCATAAAGTATATAAAGGACCCTTCCCGAATTTTTGATCATTCTTCACAATTTCAACTCGGTTTTTTCGAGCTTTTGGAGGATCTTGAGGAGGGAATCAAGGGAAAACTCGTTGAGGTAAGATTTTTGAACTTAATACTTGATTCTTAGTGATTTCAGTGGATTAAGCGTGGAATTTGTGGGATTTAAGGGTGAAAATTGGGGAATTAGGGCT
This sequence comes from Nicotiana glauca, assembly GCA_026770625.1. Lineage (NCBI taxonomy): Eukaryota > Viridiplantae > Streptophyta > Magnoliopsida > Solanales > Solanaceae > Nicotiana > Nicotiana glauca. The sequence goes on along the minus strand of MU776903.1, from coordinate 192,332 downwards.
TGGAACTGTAGAGTTAAAAATGGGTGATTGTGAGGTCAAACTAAGTTAGATTTTGGTAAACTTGGTATGTATGGACTCGTGAGAGAATAAGGATTCTAGTGTTGTGATTTTTATAAGATTCAGAGACATGGGTCCTAGGGTCGGGTTTGTCCCTGTTCGGGAAATTTGATATAATTTGATAATTTTGGGGTGGCCTTTCTACCTTTAGCATGTATTGATGGCATGATTTTGATTTTGAAGAGATTCTTGGCTATTTGAGGCCGAGTCGAGCGGCAAGGGCATCGCTGAGTAGTTTTTTGTCCGGTTTAAGGTATATATTGACCTGAGGGTATGAAACCCCAACATTTTGTACTGTTTTTGGTAAATGAGGTGACACACGTGCTAGGTGACGGACGTGTAGGCGTGCACTAGTAGGGTTTGTGACTGGGTTCGTGCTGTGGGAACTGTAGAGTTGCATATTTTTCAATAAATTCTATATGATATCTATGTGTTTTAGAAATAATTCTGTTAACTTGGGCTAAATGCCATGTTTACGGCCTTGTGTCGTACAGTATGGACCGTCGGGGGTGTTTTATGATTATCCTCACATTGTTTTGATATAAAGCATTAGCCTCAGTCATGGTTTATGCGTGTTTATTGTTTTCATCACTCTATTTTAATATATAAAAGCGTTTTGGGATAAGTTCCCTAAGTTTGTACTAAAATGCCCGGGTGGCTTGTGAGGGTTATGAGTGAGTAAGGTCGAGTGCCGGATTGTGAAGATAGTTAGGGATCGGGCTGCACGCCGCAACATTATATATCTATAAATCAGGATACGCGCTGCTGCGATATGTTAGATAGGGCTTCACGCCACTGCGATGAAGTGCTTGGTCTGCAGGAGCATCTCCGGAGTGTGCACTGTTGACTATATATTTATGGATCGGGCTGCACGCTGTAGCGGTTATTATAAGGTACCTATTGAGCGTGAGTGCTGAGTGTGAGCACTGGTTGATGAGAGTTGAGTCACGAGTGACTAAGAGACTTTCCCGAGGGGCTATATATATATGAGTGATACTTTGCCCGAGTGGCTAGTTTTTATGAAATTACTGTTTTCACTCTTCTTTTATACTGAGCCTCAATTGAAAATGTTGAACAAATGTTTTAAACAACTTCCATTGAAACTGGAATTTTTACGAGATGTTCGGAATTTAACTGTTTATTTGACTCTTGCTATTTCAACTGATATTTTTATGTTATGAGATGTATATGATTTTAAATGCTCGTCACTACACTCAGTCTGTAGTTATAATTGTTACTTACTGAGTTGGCGTGCTCACGTTACTTCCTGCACCTTCTGTGCAGATCCAGGTGCCAAGGCATCCGAGTGAGAGCTGATCCTTTCCTTCAGAGCATTTTTGGAGTTAGCAAGGTAGCTGCACGGCGTCCGCAACCATGCCTTTATCCTTCCTATCTTTTAGCATGTGTTTTTATTAGTCTCATCTTGCATTGAGTAAACAGTATCAGATTGTATTTCAATAGCTCATGACTAGTGACAACGGGATCGGGCAGTGTTTGAAGTTTTGCATATTTTTTAGCTTGTTTGAAAATGTTTAAACAGAAGATATATTATAATATATGATTAGTAAATAAATAAAGAAAAAGTCTTTTTATGTTATGAATGTCAAATCGGCTAGCCTAGTACTGCGACAGACGCCATCATGGAAGATTTATGATAATATCTGATTATTAAATGAAATAAATAATTGTCCTTTATGTTATAAATGTCAAATGGCTAGCCTAGTACTGTGATAGGTGCCATCACGGCCGGGGTGGTTTGGGGTCGTGACGTCCTAGTAGGCTATCAGCTCAGCGGAAGGTGTTGGTTAACTCCACTTGCTCAGGAGTTACCTATTTTGTCAGTATGCTTTTGACATGTATTTATTGGTATGGTGGAGCCCTGTCCTAACCTTTATAATATTTATGTACTCTTAAAGGCTTGTAGACATATGTTATGTATTTGGAGACTTATATGGCCTTGTCGGCATATGTTTTTAGTATCCAAATGATCATTTTAGTTTTATAGGCTCGTATGTCGCATGTATAATTTTATATATCATGTTGGGTCATCATATGTCGAGTATTCCTTTATGTTTTATTCTTGTTATCTCCTGACGGCATTTCTAGCTCATTTACCCATGCTAGTATGATAAGAGAGATATGCTATATTGGTACTCGGTTAAGTATGGTGCCGGGTGCCTGTTGAAGCCCTTCCATTTGGGTCTTGACACTGTTCCTTTCAATACCTTATGCTTTGCAAACTCCTTTTTGAGTCGGATTTCATCTCACGATCTCAACTTTCAACATTCCTTCAATTTTATACAATTTCATCAGTTTCAATACGCAACATGCTCCTCATGTCGGTATGAAATATCCCTCTCAAACCATGGTAGAAACCAAAGAGAGCTCTTCAAAACTTATTTTCACATAACCAAGCCATCAGAACTGAATCTCTCAAACTCAACAAAGCCTTGCCGGTCGCCAAACCCAAGATTATTTCCACAAAATACCCGTAGAGACTCACCGCATCATAAGTACCTAAAGAACCAATCATACCCATTATCGTATTGATCCAACCTACTACCAAGCGGTCATAATTATCTTAGTTAATTCCGAATTGCCTTCAAGTTAATACTTATCCTAGCCAGAACAGCGTGATCCTTACCCAAAGTTCACCACAACAGATCCTAGCATAAAACCACACTTTCATAAGGCTCATAAGCCGCTATATTCCCATTTAAACACTCAAAATATCGCATCAGAGATACCCTTAGTGAAGAGACCTAATGTGAAACTAAAATTGTTTACTTTTTCTTCCTGATAATGTAATATAGAATCCTTAGTGATACGGAAATACAGCAAGTCCCAACACCATCCATTAATAATCTCAGATCTTAGCCATGTACAATCTCTAAAAATTATCAATTTTTATATATGAACCTTGAATCCATTAGAACCATCTCGGGAGTCATCCACTCTGTGCCCCATTTGCACGACGACACCCAAAGAAGTAACCCCACATTACCTCAACCTAGGAAATTCCTAATCCATGCATACTACATCATTCACGAAAAACAACTTATTTATCCCATGATTCCCATATGCCCATAAAGTCTAATACACCATGTATATAGAAATTTCTTTGCTTATGTCATCCTCAAAACCAACATCTGCAAGTCATAACTGATCCACAAGTATGCCGCTGGTCGAAACCAATACAACACGTAACCATGCAACCAAATCATCGATAGCTGACTCTCCCACTTTGCTGAAAGCCATAGATCAAAACGTTTGAGTACTCACAATACCTATACTCTATTACTGTTGTTACATCTCGCGTTTTGTACGTTAAAAGTTTCGTTTTAGTTTATTGACATAGACTCGGGGATGAGATCAGCATGACGTTAATGCATTTACGATATTTATAAAAAGCGATAAATAATTATTGTGAAGGATAAGGTGTACACGAATTAAAGAAAATGAGTTCCGTTGAAAGTGGTCAATTTAGTATAAAATACGGGTCGAGCAATAATATCTGATAATTATGAACTAGTACCATGCAAAATACCATATGGCCACGGTAGTATAATGTATAAAGTATATATGAAATATATTAAAAATATGTAGAATTTTAAGTAATATATGAAAAATCTTAAATTATACGGATAATTGGTTAATTATCGGATAACGAAACACTAATAAGTGGATAAGAATTTACAAAATGAAAAGAAACGTGACCGAAACTTTTAGAGTAAGGTGACTCATTATCCATCTTTATATGTGTCAAGTGACAAGAAACGAAATTTTATAAGTCTTACAAAAATAAGGCTTTCTTATAATTAAGCATTATACATAAAGTCATTCCTTTAGAAGCATTCTGTCTTTGGTTAAGCATTATCCATAAACTCCTTCCTTAAGAAGCATTCTTGGTTCAAACAAAGATGTGAGAAGCAGAAACAATTTTGTTTCAAATTTCAAAGAATCCAAGAAAACTTCTTTCAAAATTTAAAGAAGCAAAAGCTTCATTCTTGTTGTTCAACATATTTCACAGAAGCAGAAGGTTCATTTTGTGCAAATAATTCAAAAAACAAGTATGTTAAGGTCATTTTTTCTTTTTTTGATATGGTCCAAATTATACTGAAGAAACTAGCAAACGCACAATTCTCATGTATTACTCTATTCATATAGATACTAGGGGTGTCTATATTATTGATTCCCCATGATAATTATTATTATCTTCTGTGCATGGGTCTCAGAATAATACGCAGTTAAAAAAGTTTATCCGGAAGGAATATTGACGGTATTACGCATTTTTCATGCATCTCACCCATTTATTCATGTGCATTGACACATGACCAGATGGAGTATATATGCTTATATATATAAATATATGTATATGAGATACGAGAAAAGGTTACGGATTTATATACGCACCACCACCTGATCAACTGGTATATATTGATGATGTTGCCCATAGTGGCCGAGACGATATGATAGGGTGTCGTCAATAGCATGACGATATAATATACACCCATACCTACGCATGGCACTACATTTATATGCACGTGCACAACATTATAAATATTTTTTATTTACAAAGTTATTCAGATTTAAAGTCATATTATTATATTTCATTTTTCATCTATGTCTTTTGCGTACTAATTTTTATGCCTTACATACTCAATACATTTTTCGTGCTGATGCCCTATTTTACGGGGCATGCATTTCATACCTACAGGTGCAGGTAGGCAAGTTGACAGTCCCCCTTCTTAGAATACCTGATCAGCGAGAAATGGCGTGCTTTACTTGATCCAGAGTTACTTTTAATTTTGGTACAATACGTTTGTGTGTGTGTATATATATATATATATACATATATATATATGGGTATGGCATTGCTTAGTATCATCCTTATATAGTTATGTTTATATTTGAAGTCTGTAGATAATATGTCTAGTTGGGTTGAAAAGGTTTGGCCGCGCCCTGGTTCCTGAGCTGCCTACATATCCTTGGTCTTACAGGAATCAGGCGTTATATAGTTCTGGATCCATTAGTGGAGTATGCCGATGGAGACTTTCAAGAACGGGTGCAGTATTTAGGACGGGGTCAATGGTTGGGCTCTGATAGGGCTGCGGGAACTGGAGCAGAATTGCTCCTGCGAAGATGGCCTTTGCTCTCCGATTTACCTACAAATAAGTGACACAAGGGTATATTGTGCGTGTTTAAACAAGATGCAATTTTTCGTCGGACCATGAATGTTGTCTTTCGATGGTTAGGATGACGTCCTCAGACCATGACATCCTGGACCATGAAACATGTAATAAAGGATTCGCAGGCCATGAAATGATATTCTCGGGCTATGAGAATGATGCCTCCGAACTATAATGCCTTTGAATAATGATATGCAAAAGATAATAGGGGTCCTCAGGCCATGGCATGGCGTTCTCGGGCTATGAAAATGGTGCCTCACAACAATGATGTCGTTGGACAATTTGGCAATCTTTCAGCCCATGAGATGCAATATTTGGTGATCATTCTACCCATGCGATGCAAAAGGTGTCGATCTTTCAGCCGTGCAAAAATGTATATAAAGCGGTGATATTTCAACCATGCAAACGTAGACAACGCGATCTTTTAGCTATGCAAGATATAGATAATGTGGCGATCTTTTAGCATATGCAAACGTAGATAAGGTGGCGATCTTTCAGACATGCAAGATGTAAAAATAAGTGGTGATCTTTCAGCCGATGCAAGCGTAAATAAAGTGTCAATATTTCGTCCGATGAAATGCGATAAATGAAGTAGCGATCTTTCAGCTGATGCAAATATAGATAGGGTGGCAATCTTTCAGCCGATGCAAATGAAGTAAAGTGGCGATCTTTTAGCCTTGCAAGATGTAAAATTAAGTGGCGATCTTTCAGCCGACGCAAGATGAAACTAAGTGGCGATATTTCAGCCGACAACATGCAGTAAATGAAGTGGCGATCTTTCAGCCATGCAAGCATAAATAAAGTGGCGATATTTCAACCGATGAATTGCGATAAATAAAGTGGCGATCTTTCAGCCGATGCAAATGTGCAGATGGAGACAATGTTTAGTCTCAGAAGGCAGAATGGTAGCCTTGTGCAATGCAAAATGCAGGTAGAGGTAGAGCTTAACCTCGGAAGGCGGAATTGTCGCCTTATACAATGCAAAAATGCAGATGGAGGTAGAGCGTAACTTCGGAAGGCAGAATGGTAGCCTTATGCAATGCAAAATGCAGGTAGAAGTAGAGCTTAACTTCGGAAGGTAGAATGGTACCCATATGCAATGCAAAATTCAGATAGAGATAGAGCTTAACCTCGGAAGGCAGAATGGTAACCTTATGCAATGCAAAAATGTAGATGGAGGTAGAGCTTAACCTCGGAAGGTAGAAAGCGAATGATAATAGAATTTTCTTAGCATATAGCGAATTGCGATATTGCGACTGTTGGGGATACTGCATCTGCTGGGAATACTGCGTGCGGATTACAGCTGTGAGTAAGTGCTACGGTTCTGAGAATTGTATTCCTGAACAATGGCTGTCTCGTGAGTATATTTGATGCTTTTACAACTCGAGTGCCTGTATCCAAAGAAAAATTATGAGTTTTGTAGAGGGAGGAGGTCAGTTCGTATACCCGCTGGCTCTACTTGATCTGCTTGATTCTGATCCTGCGATACTATATGTATCATTGGGGTAGCGTTGCTAAACAAAGCAATTTTGGTAAAAAAACACGCATGATTTAGTAAAAAGTATGACATAAGTACATAATTATGAATATCCTTATTTAGATAAGCCGATGACTGCGACGTGGTTCAAGACATTGCGACCTTTCTTGCTACGAAATTTAGAGGGTCTTCTTTAAAATTCTGCCCCAGTTTACTAGTTGATGCTTCTGACGGCTGCTTGTGATGATTAGCTGGAATTGCTTTAGAATTTTGAGGGTCCTCCTCAAAATTCTTCCCTAATTTCCAATTGCGGGG
>MU776903.1:166140-184590 GCA_026770625.1 Nicotiana glauca | reverse complement strand
ATTGCGGGGGGGGGGGGAACGAAAATTTTATTGATTTGTGACCGAACCCATAGGGTTGTCTACGTATCCCCTCTTAAACGGGAATTAGGTCAGGCGTAGTTCAAATTACATCATGAAAGCATAAAGATTACACATAGTATCGCTTGACTGCATCCGAATTGATCGGCTTTGGCCAAACTTCTACGTCTATTTCTGCAAGTGTGAGGGCTCCTCATATCAGAACGCGGTGAACCATGTACAGAACCTGCCAGTTGGGAGAGAATTTCCTTTTGGCTTCATCTTGATGCAGCAAAATTTTCGTTAACACCAGCTATTATGGTATGAATCATCTTGGTTTGACTCTTTTGTTGAAGGCTTTGGACATTCTGTTCTGATAGAGATGACTGTGGCAAATTGCATTCATTCTCTTTCCGTCTATAAGAGCTAGCTTCTCATAACGACTCTTCACCCATTTTGCGTTGTCGAGCTCAGCTTCTTGTACAATCCTCAAGGAGGGGATTTCTACTTCGATGGGAATGACCGCTTCTATACCATGTACTAGCATGTATGGGGTTACCCCAGCTGATGTGCGGACTGTGGTGCAGTATCCCAATAAAGCAAATGATACCTTCTCATGCCATTGCTTATACTTCTTTATCATTTTCCTTAGTATCTTCTTGATATTTTTGTTGGCGGTCTCTACGGCTCTGTTCATCTGAGGTCTGTAGGCTGTAGAATTCTTGTGTTTGATCTTGAAGGTTTCACATGTGGATTTCATCAGGTTACTGTTGAAGTTGGAACTGTTATCAGTAACGATTGACTGTGGAATTCCGAACCAACAAACAATACGATTGCGGACGAAATCTGCCACGACTTTCTTATCCAGTGCTCTGTAAGATGCTGCTTCAACCCATTTGGTGAAATAATCAATTGCTACTAGGATAAAACTATACCCGTTTGATGCGGCTGGTTTAATTGGTCCGGTAAAATCCATTCCCCGGGCGGTGAAGGGCCATGGTGAGCTTCCGTAGCATGTATCTAGAAGCGGTGACATTTTTGGACATATTGGATGCATTCCATTTCCGTAGTCATCCAAAAATATCCAGCCTAGGGTATCTTCTTGGCTAAGACAAAATCATTAATGTGTGGACCGTAGGTCCCGGCATGGATTTCTTCTAGCAGTTTGAATGCTTCCTTTGCGTCCACACACCTTAGTACTCCCAGATACGGAGTCTTCCTATACAGGATTCCTTTGTTGTGAAAGAAACTGTTAGACAACCTCCGAAGTGTGCGCTTCTGAGTATGATTTGCGGGTTTCGGGTATTCTCCTTTTGCCAAGTATTCCTCGATATCATGAAACCAAGGATTTCCGTCTACTTCTTCTTCGACATGAGCACAGTAGGCCGGCTGATCATGGATCTTCACCAGAATGAGATCAATGAAGTTCTTGTCTGTATGTTGTATAATTTATGATAGGGTAGCCAATGCATCGGCGAACTCATTCTGGATTCTGGGAACATGCTGGAAGTCTATCTTTGTGAACCTCTTTCTTAACTCCTGTACATGGTGCAGATAAATGAGTATCTTGGAGTTCTTGGTTTCCTATTCTTCTTCGACCTGACGTATAAGCAAGTCTGAATCCCCAATTACTACAACTCTTGAATGTTCATATCAATGGCCATCTTGAGCCCTAAGATGCAGGCTTCGTATTCTGCTATGTTGTTGGTGCACGAGAACCTGAGTTTTGCATATACCAAATAATGCTGACCGGTTTCTGATACTAGGACTGCTCCTATGCCAACTCCTTTAAAATTTGCCGCACCATCGAAAAAAATTCTCCATCCGTCCTAGGATTCTGCAATATCTTCTCCTATGAATGATGCCTCTTTATTGGGCAAATATGTTTTCTGGGGTTCGTATTCTCTGTTTACGGGATTCTCGGCAAGGTGATCTACTTGTGCCTATCCCTTGATTGCTTTCTGATTCACGCATACAATTTCAAATTTGCTCAACAGGATTTGCCACTTAGCTAGCTTTCTAGTGGGCATGGGCTTCTGAAAGATGTACATTAAAGCATCAATCCTCGATATGAGATACGTAGAATAAGCACAGAAGTAGTGCCTCAGCTTTTGTTCCACCCAAGTTAGAGCACAACAGGTGCGTTCTAGTAGAGTATACCGGGCTTCGTACGGAGTGAATTTCTTGCTGAGATAGTAGATGGATTGCTCTTTCTTCCCTGTTTCATGATGTTGCCCCAGGATGCAACGGAAGGCAATATCTAACACTGTGATATAGAGTAGCAAATGCCTACCTGGCTCAGGCGGGACTAAGACTGGTGGCGTTGACAGGTATTCCTTGATCTTGGCGAAGGCTTTCTGGCATTCATCAGTCCACCTAGTGGCGGCATCCTTTTTCAACATCTTAAAGATAGGCTCACAAATTACCGTGTACTGTGCTATGAACCGGATGATGTAGTTAAGTCTCCCCAAGAAACTCATTATGTCTTTCTTGTTCTTTGGCGGTGGCAATTCTTGAATGGCTTTGATCTTTGATGGATCAAGTTCTATTCCCCGATGACTTATAATGAACCCAAGTAGTTTTCTGGCAGGAACCCCGAATGCATATTTTGCAGGATTCAGTTTTAGGTTGTACCTTTTCAGTCTATTGAAGAACTTCCTCAAATCTTCCATGTGATCAGTGGCTTTCTTGGACTTGATGATAACATCATCTACATATACTTCGATCTCCTTGTGTATCATATCATGTAAAATGGTAGTCATGGCCCTCATGTAGGTGGCCCCAACATTCTTTAACCCAAACGGCATCATCTTGTAGCAGTACATTCCCTACGGCGTAATGAAAGCTCTTTTCTCAGCATCTTCTTCATCCATCCATATATGATGATACCTAGCAAAACAATTTACAAGTGACTGTAGCTCATGCTTGGTGAAATTGTTAATCTGGATGTGAATGTTCGGCAAGGGGAAGTCTTCTTTTGGACTGGCCTAGTTAAGACCCCGGTAGTCGACACAAACACTAACTTTCCTGTCCTTCTTTAGTACTAGCACAATGTTAGCTAACCATGTCGGGTATTCCACTAACCTGATGTCTTTAGTTTTGACCTGCTTGGTAACTTCTTTCTTGATTTTAAAACTCATGTCCGGCTTGAATTTTCTAAGCTTTTTCTTTACCGATGGACATGTCAGATCAGTTGGCAATTTGTGTGCCACAATTGACGTACTAAGACCGGTCATGTCATCGTACGACCAAAGGAATATGTCCTTATATTCCTTTAGAAATTCTTTGTACTCTTCCTTTTTTGATGGTGACAAATGAATGCTGATTCGTGTTTCTTTGACGTTTTCTGCATCTCCCAGGTTAACAATATCAATCTCGTCCAGGTTGGACTTAGGTGAATTCTCAAAATTCTCAACTTCCTTAACAATCTCTTATGGAATATCATCTCTAAATTTATGTCCGTTTGTTCCGTTATCTCGTCGCATGTCACAGTCATTGGTTCATCAATATAAGTAAAGTAATGAGAGAATATAACAAGATTAAGATTTATAAAGGAATCGAAATGCTTTGATAAATTTCATAATTGTTTTGAACATTGAAGATCTTATTACAAAATTTAAAATGTGAAAGGAAAGTCAACTAGTAAAAATAAGAGATAGTGCATGATGCTTGTTCAGCCTTGCTACCCCGAGGCTCATCGGGCTCTGGTGGTTCTGATACTCTAGTTATCGAGGCATGCTCCTTGGCTTACAACCTGTATGGAAGGGCCTTCCTCCCCCTCCTCCTGGAGAATGACACAAAAATCCATGTTATCGTATTCTAGGAATAAATTCTTCATTATTGCTAGTGCTTCCTCTTTTTCTGACGCATAGATAACATCGGCTGGCTGGAACGTCTACTCCAAATGTGGAATTGGCTGCTCCGGCGGGTAGTAAGGATCGCGTCATGGTGGCGACCAGTTGTTGAATTCCTCCCAGGTGTACTCATATCCTAGACTGAAGGTGGTGCTATGTTTCTTTAGTTTGATAGGCTTAGCGATTCCTTGGAGGTTTTTACCGCATGGTGTAGTATTGAAGCCGCGGCCCCGGCGGTATGAATCTGTCACGCCCAAAAATTCGAGGGACATGATCGGCGCTCGACAGTCAAGAGGACCTGGGTGCCTTTCCTATCCCACGTGTTACCCCACATTTCTCATTTCTTATTAACCAAGTGAAACAGATAATTATCATTGGAACACCTTGTTATAAAAGCATACATAACATTGAAATTTTTTGCGTGGTTTACAACTTACATCACCCAACTTACAAAACACATATTTACATAAGTTCTTAACCCACACTGCCTCTCTACGGAGCCTCTAAAGCATACAAATACCAAAACAGGATTCCAAAAGACAAGAACAAAAGCGGCATGAGCCACGCAGGGCCCCAGAAGGAAAGGGGCTCACCAATTCAGCTGGCAGGAAGTAATGAGGAGCTACGGTCGGTGGACTAGAGTGCCTACTATAGATCCACCTACAATCATAACACGAATGTAGCGCCCCTGGCAAAAGGGACGTCAGTACATTTGAATTGTACTAGTATGTATGAACAAACTTGTTCCAAGTAAACTCAAACAACACATATGTAGGAAACAGTAATGGATGCAGCAACCAAACACATATTAAGGAAAAATCAAGCCAAACAAGTTTACAAACTCTCCTGTTTTCCCCTTCCACAATTTCACTTCAATAGTTTCACAATTTGCTCATATTTTGTTTCAATAGTGATTTCGATCACTTTCCACCCTTATTACCTCGGCCACCCTTATCACCACAACCCACGCCTTATTACTTCGTGTTGCAGCACGCAACCCGATACCATCGTACAGTTTTAATCAACAAATAACACAACAACAACAAACAATTCACAAAGGTCAACAACAATACTTCTAAAAAAATAACAACAAGAATATTACAAGTGTTTCCATAACCATCAATACTATTTCCATCATATTCAACAACCCATATAAGTTTAACGTCACGTTGGTAATTGCCCACAGTAAGCCATAAATATTGTTACCACTGTTATTCCAGTTGCACTAGTCAAAATTTCCTTTAGTCATTTATTCCTCAATTACAACCACATAACACAATCACAACGTACAAATAACAAGAAATTCATAAGTAATTTATATACATATCACCTACCAATCATACATACATCAAACGAGGCAATTTTACAAGGATCAAAGTTAGCCATACATACCTGGAGCCGAATTCCCTTTTTAACTTCTATTCTCAACTCACCAAGCAGTCTAGCAACGTCAATATAGTGCACAAATTAATACACATAACTTAGAATTGAAGTTCACAACTGCTACTCAAACCTATTTAGGTTATCAATACCTCTTCGAATACTCCTTCACCCCTACCCAATTCCTTCTACTAGATTTTAGGTTTTTACTAGACATGCATGAAGGATTTCAACCATTATTTCAAGGACTAATGCATGAGACTCCCCTCTTAGTTTAAACAAGAAATTAAATGGGAGAAGTTAGGGATTTTACCTGTAAGGAAAGTGGGTATGAAGATAAGCTTGAATTTCCCGGCCCGAATGGTTTTGAAGAACCAAATTTTGGAGAAGATAACTTTCTCTATCAAGACACTCTCTCCCTCTCACTTATTCTTTTTAGCAAGATTGTTAAAATCAGGGTGATGAGGTGTTTCATTAAAAAGGGGTCGGGTTTTAAAATTTAGAAAAATAGAAGCCCGAACAAATCTGCGGTCGCATTCTGCGATTGCAGAATCGAAATGTGGTCCGCAGATTGGACCGCAGAAATGCGCCCAAAAACCCTGAAGGTTTTCCTGGGTCGGTGACAGGAATACAGTCCGCATTCTTGTTACGCGGTCGCATTTTGCACCGCAGAATTGACCTTCACAAATCCTTCAGGAACTTATGTGACGATTATGCGGTCCCCATATTGATTTATGTGATCGCATAAGGGTCCACATTTTTAACATCAATTTTGACAACGTTTCTGCTTCACTCTGCGGTAGAAATGCGGTCCGCATATTGATTATGCGACCGCATAATGGACCGCATTTTCAATATCAATTTTGACAACCTTTCTGCTTCACTCTGCGGTAGAAATGCGGTCCGCATATTGATTATGCGACCGCATAATGGACCGCATTTTCAATATCAATTTTGACAACCTTTCTGCTTCACTCTGCGGTAGAAATGCGGTCCGCATATTGATTATGCGACCGCATAATGGACCGCATTTTCAATATCAATTTTGACAACCTTTCTGCTTCACTCTGCGGTAGAAATGCGGTCCGCATATTGATTATGCGACCGCATAATGGACCGCATTTTCAATATCAATTTTGACAACCTTTCTGCTTCACTCTGCGGTAGAAATGCGGTCCGCGTAGTTGATCTGCGACCGCATTCTTGACCGTAGAATGACAATTTTCTGGAAAAATCGATTCTTTTGGTTTTTAAGTGCAAAATCAGTAATAAGAGTCCGAACTGCGGAGAGCTTTCTACACATTCCTAACACATATTCGAACCTTGGTACTACGAGCTACTAGGTTTTAAACACAAAATTTTATGGGGCCTTACAGAATCCATGGCCGTCCAAACAATCAATTGTAAGATGTCGGCACATCTATTACTTGAAAATCAACATAAAACCAAATAGGCCCCATTTTCAATCACAAGCTAATCTCCCTGATTGTGGACCTTTGGAAACCGTCAAAAGCTTTGACGTTGATGGCCCCGTCCTTGATCTCATGCAGCCCCTTTCCCAATGTCCTAAGTGTTACCAATGGACAGATATTGAGGCTGGATCCTCCGTCAATCAGGATTCTGGTGATAAAATAATCTTCGCATTACATAGTGATGTGCAACGCCTTTTTATGACTCAACCCCTCCGGTGGAAGCTCATCTTCATGAAAAGGGATCTTGTGACTTTCCAATACTTGCCCTAAAATATTTACCATTTCCCCTCGGTGATGTTACGTGGTACATATGCCTTACTCAACACTCTTAGCAAGGCATTCTTGTGTGCATCGGAACTTTGTAGCAGAGCTAGGATACAAATTTTTGCCGGTGTTTTGTTTAGCTGATCAATTACCGAGTACTCTTTGGCTTGTATCTTTCTCCAGAGATCGCCACGGCCGGTTTTAGTGGTGGTCGGCCAATAACAGCCTGCTTAATTAACTCAGCTAAATGCTCTGGAGTATAAACCATACCGGTTCTTGTCATACCTTGTGCCGCAACTATTTCCCCGAACTTGGCCATCCCTTTTCTTCTTGCCTCAAATGTGTAGTACCAAGGTATGGAATTTGTATGGTATGGTGTTATGGGTGACATTGCCACCGAAATTGGTGTAGCTATCTTGACTCGAATGGAGCATATGCCTGAGGCGGTAAAATTGTAACTTCAAAGGGTTTAGATGCATTTGCTGGTGGAATAAATTTGACCTCAATCGGCGGTGGTGTCTTTGCATAGGATGGTGCTTCAAACTCAAGTGGCATGGACATGTTTACCTCGGCATCCCTAGAAGGCTGAATCTGGACTACGATCGGATTAAGGGTAACTATTGGCTTCTTTGGATCATCACCCTCTATGATCAAATCGATTGATCCCTTAGGGTCCAATCGTCTTCTATTTCAATGATGTGAACACCTATACTCTTGTGATCTGGCTGAGGTTTATTTGGAGCGAGCTCTTTTGCCATAATAATCTTATTATCAATCAAAGTCTGGATCTTATCATTTAGAGAGCGGCACTCATCAATGTATTGTCAATTCATGTCGGAATGGTATGCACATGATTTATTTGGATTGACCCACTAAGAAGGGTTTTCAAGGGTTATAACAGGGATAAGGCTAACATAACCAGCAGCTTTGAGCCTTTTGTATAGCTGGTCAATTGGTTCAACAATGGCGGTATACTGTTTGGGAGGTCTACGATCAAAATTTGGTCGAGGTCTATAAATGTTTTAGTGAGCGGGAGGTGATTGATAGTGGGAGGCTTGGTAGACATGTACTGGTTGGGAATATTTTGGTGAAGTAGGCTGATATGTGGGAGGTGATTGATAAGTGGGTGATGGAGTTTGGTATGAGGGTGAGGGTGTTTGGTAGTACGGAGTAGGCTGATATGTGATTGGAGGCATTGTGTATGTTTGGTATTTGATAGGAGATTTGGTTCTCTGTGCCACAATTACGGCTCCTACGTCCCTTTTCTTGGACACACCGCCTAACGGTAAGGCATTGTTTGTAGCTTGCAAGGCTTCAAAATTCGTAACCATACCACTTTTGATGCCTTCTTCGATTATTTCTCCCAGCTTGATAATGTTAGAAAATTTATGGCCTTTGATCATCATCAGCCTCTCATAATATTGTGGGTCTTGGGAACGAAAGAAGAATTTGTGCATTTTCTCTTCTTCCAAAGCAGGCCTAACCTTAGCAGCTTCTGACCTCCATCGAGTAGCATCCTCACGGAATGTTTCTATGGGTTTCTTCTTCAAATTTTGAATATAGAACACATCTGGTGCATTCTCTGTGTTGAACCTAAATTTGTACATAAAATCGGACACCATGCTTACCCAGTTAGACTACTTATTTGGATCTTTGCTAATGTACCAAGATAAGGCATCTCCCTTCAAGCTCCTCATGAAAAGCTTCATGCGGATCCTCTCGTCTTTCCCTACTTCGACCAGCTTGTCGCAATATGTTCTAAAATGAACTCTCGGATCCCTTGTACCATCAAACATATCCAACTTAGGAGGTTTATACACCTCGGGCAGTTCGACATCGGGTTGTATTAAGATCTTCGTAGTTCAATCCTTCAATCCCTTTACTTCCTTCAACGCCCTGAATTTGGCTAGTCAACTTCGTAAGCTCTTCAGCCAGACTCCTGATGAGTGAGTCTTTATCATCACACTCGGGTGTGCTTGAGATGGGTTGGGTGGAGTGTGGAATGATTTCCACGTAGATGGGGTGTTATGATGAGTGTGGAAGTGGTCATTTGTGGAGTTCACAGGTTCTGGGATGAGCAGCGGTGTACTATTTGAAGTGTGGCAAGTATTGTAGTGGTGGTGAGGAGCGGGATGATTTTGTGGTTTTGGCATATTTGTGTAGGTGTGGCATTGACATTTGGGGTAATGAGGGAAAATGATAGATTTGCCAAGTTCCGAACTTGGTCAAGTTCCTCCTGAAATTTCAACAGTTTTTGCTCGAGTTGGGACACACTTTCTTTGGAACCCTGAGTATCATGAATGACATCTACTCGTTCAGCTGATTTTTCCTTTCTGGCATTGTTCAAATATTCCATCTTTCCTTTGTTCCTGTTTCTGATGGGACTAGGAGGAGGAGTGGGTGGAGATTCCTTGGATCTTGTGGATTATGATGATGATGCCAGTGTGCAGAAACTAACCTTTTGGGAGGGGAATAAAACAAAATAATAAAAAAACAAAAAGCTAACTAGTTAGTGAGGATTATAAGAAAACATTGCGATATTTAAATACATAGTGCAAGAATGCAAATTGTGTCCTAATTTAGAAAACATCTTTGTTCCCTATGTAGGCCTAGTGACAAGTTGATTTGGAGAACATATAATGCTAAATGCCTCATTTTATTGAAGAAAGTAGGCGAATCCCAAAACGACACTAAATAACATGAAATAAAAATGTGACTAATGGCCACTGGCCTTATTGCCTTTTATAAAGCGGAAATGGAAACCCCTATCTATTTGGTCCTAGAAGAACCTTTCCCAAACTTGGCATCATTGGCTCCATCAAACAGCTTCCCTAGCTCGCGTAATCCCAACAGCAGGTAGGCTCTGGCTAGATGTCCGCCTTCGTTTCCTTCGGCAGTCCAGCCGTCTTCGACCCTCTTAAGAAACTTCTTTTCCAACTCTACTATACCTCGCTCCAAATACCCCAGTCGTTTGTTGGTGCTGATAGCCATATCCTTCCACTCTTGAATTAGTTTTTGAGTGGCTTCCTGTATCTTGCGGCACTCTCTTTCGCATTCTCGGATTTTCTTTCGTAGTTGATTAAACTTGACATGTGCTTCGGCCTTTTCATCTATGATCATTGGTACGAGACGGAAGCACATGTCAAGTTTACACCTTGTCGACCCTGTTGACACCTTTCTAGGGTTCGGTATATTTCTGCAATGATCATTGGTACGAGACGGAATGGTTTTCCGTCAATTCCCTCCATTAGAGTTTTGGTGACTGATCGCAGCCAACACCACACTACTAAAAATTAGGAGAAGAGGGTCGCAATAGTTTTTACCCTATATGAGGTTTGGGATCGAATCCTCAGAGATCTAAAAGGGAATTCGGGTATTTACTTAGAAAAGAATTCCATGTCTGCTCTTAAATGATCTTCTCTTCATTTTTGGGTTTTTCAATTATAAACTATTATTATATAACTACTAGTTAAAATTACACTATGCTACAAGATAATTGCTAAAGTTGTATCTAATTGGAAGACGGGCACTAGGGTCGTGACATCACCTAGGTGGCTAATTGACGGATAGATGATACTAAGGTTCTATTGACATAATTGTGGCTTATGCTATAACCGTTGCACAATTACAAGAATCTATCGTTAATTTGAAGCTAAGATGCCAAAAAGGGCTACAAAAGGTGTTTTCACGAGCGCAGGTGTGTTCTAAAGATAACAGATGACCTAAAAATTGTAAAATATTTTATTTATACTGAGCTGGAAAACTTGGACAAAAATACCCCTGCGAGGTCAGTGCAGGCCACACCAAATGGACCGTGACCGCAGAAAGAATTCGGAAGATATAAGTCTTGAAAATGATAAGTGCATCAATCAACATTCGAGGAAGAATGTTTCAAAGGGGGAATAATGTTACACCTCATATTTTCGTATATGGAAGTACGCCATAAGTAAATTGATAAAAGCTCGGAAATGAGATGTTACATTTTGTATTTACTTACGTTAAAGTTTCGTCGTAAGTTAATCGACATAAATTGGGGAATGAAATTATTTTGAGATTATAAGTATTACGCTACTTCAAATAAGTGATAAATAAATTCGTGAAGGTGAGAGGGTAAGAGAATCAAAGGAAATGAATATCGTCAAAATTTGAAATTTTGGAATAAAGTATGGTCGGAGCTAAAATACCCGATATTTATGCACTAATACCATACAAGCTACCATATGGCTATGATAGTAAGGTATATAAAGTGTATTATAAGTGAGTAGTATTTCATGTAATTTGAGATAATTCTTAATTATATTGGTAATTAGTTAGTTACCGGGTAACAGGATATTACCGAATTAATTAATAAATTAGTAGATAAAGACTAAAAATCCCCCCACCCCCAAATGGCAATAAGCAATTCTTGACCAAATAACTATTAGTTATCTTTGGTTTGGTGGCAAGAAATGTGTCAAGCACAAAGACACTTCCTTCTAGGATTTTAAATACAAAATATTTTCCTAAGACACTTTCCTTCTAAAATTTTTAATGCAATCAGACGTGAACTTTTGAAAGGTTAGCAACTTGATTCTCACAAAATTCCTACTAAGTTACAACAAAAAAACGTGATTTCTTCAAACACAAAGCCAACAAAACTTTTTAGCACATTAGCAACGTGAAATTTTGCTATTCTAAGGGAGTACGGTGCAACCTTTTCTAAGAATATCATACGGATTTTTTCCTATTCCAAGTATGTTACGGCTATCCCTACTTTCCTTTTGGCATGATCTATATGACATGAATGAATGAGCAAATACACAACTTCCATAAATGTCTATTTTCATAGAAATACAAGAGATGCTTTTTTTTCTTGATTCCCCATGTGCCATATTCTTTTATCATCTGTTCATGGGTCTCAAAATATGTAAGTTGGTATAGTTTGTTTCATGATATTAATCAGAGGCATAATGTCTTATGCCATACCGAGAAATTTTATTAAAGTATTTCATATCCATTTCATGCATTTATACATGCACATTAACCCATGAGCAGATGGAGTTATATAAGAGTATATATATGTATACATATATGTATATGTATATGAAATGTGGGAAAGGTTATGGCGTTATATGCGCCCCATCACCTAATCAGTTGGTATACGTTGATGATTTTTCTCATAGTGGCTGAGATGATATGATGGAATGCCCGCAGAGGCTTGATGCTATTATGAACACATGTACCTATGCACGACATGACATTCATATGTATATGCATTACACTAAAAGTACTTCATAATGTATAGATTTATCCAGACATACAAATTGAGTCATTTTCTCTATATTTCTTCCATGTATTTTACGTACTTATTTATGTGCCTTACATACTCGATATATTATTCATACTGATATCCCTTTTTCTTGGGCACGCTTTGTTTCATGCCCGCAGGTCTCGATAGACAGATCGAGAGTCCTCCAAGTAGGAGATCAGCTCGGCAAAAGATGTTGGTGCACTCCATTTGCTCCGGAGTAGCTTGTTTGGTCACTATGATTTAGATGTGTATTTTTTGGTATAACGGGGCTCTGTCCCAACTTTTATGATAATTATGTATCCTTAGAAGCTTCTAGACAGATGTCATGTACATAAAATATTGTATGGCCTTGTCGGCCTATGTTAAGTGTACGAGTGGTTATTTTGGTCTTAGAGGCCCATATGTCTTATGTATAAGTTAGTATTACACGTTGTATTCTACCTATTTTACGGCAGCCTCTCCGGCTCAGTGATGTATGATAGTTTAATATGAAAAGATACGTTATATTGGTATTCGGTTGAGTATGGTACCGGACGCCCGTTGCGGCCCATTGGTTTGGATCATGAAAAATATCCACCACGCTCAAAAAGTAATCTATAGAAAAATGTTGTGCTGAATACACATATCCAATCTGGTGTAGAATATCTATTAACATTAGGCCTACCAACGGACCACTAATTTGATTCTGACCATCTCAAAATTGGTCAATATCCTTCAAAAGATCCACAATGATTTTATCCATGATAGATAGAATGAACTGTGAACTCCTAAACAAACTTCCATAGGTTAACAACCTTTCATTAACTCATCCCAGAAGCAACTCGTAACAAACTTCCCATGTCCAAAGCATACGCAAATCTCAAGTTGTGGTCGAAACCATCATAATATGTTCAAACCCATATGCATATAACCAATCCCTCGGACTAAAACCCTCTTAATAAACCAAGCCATGAACACTGTCAAGCCTGCAAGTATTTCTACGAAACACCTGTATGGCCTTATCATAGCGATGGAACAACTCATTTTCCTTAAAATGCTAATACAAGCCACTACAAAACGGACCGAACCTCTTCATATTTCATCTTTATTTGCTTTCAAAATAACACTTCTCTTCCCAGCACACATGAATCTCAATCAACACCCATCCTGAGTGAACCCAAATCACAAGAACATGTCACCTCAATCCCCATTAGCAATTTACACCCTCTCATGCACGCAATTGCACCTCTAACATATATGCGCGTTTCGAAGAGAACTTTCCCAAATCCAAAGGTTTTTCTTCCATCTCTCTAACACCGCAATGCATCACAGACCCGATGCTAATTTGGAAACTATTACATCTCATGTTTTTTATGTAAATGTACGTCAATTGATGTATGCTCGGCAATTAGATCATCTACGAAAGTATATAAAGTAAGTTAATCATATTACTTTAGAGGTTATAAATATTAAGATCAGGAATTGTAAGCACCAAGAGGATTGGAACGTTTAGAAGTTAAACGTATCGAAGAGAATAACTTTCGTCGAAGGTCGGCAAGTTGGGAATATTATAACCCGTACTTTTGGGGTGATACTAGGGTAATTAACATAACATATACATTATGTTATGAGCTATTTCATTCGTATTATAGTCGTGCCTTAGGTTTTAAAGTCAAACGATTTAAGAAACAATAGTCGACAAAAAATTTCGCAAGTTATGTTCATAATTTTACTTAAAATTTTGGTATAATGTTGCTGAGATCTTCTCTCAATATACTTGGAATTATGGGGTGATACACTTAAAAAATTAAAGACATATGAGTCTAGTTTCCAATGCATTAAACCAGTTTTCAATATGATATTGAAATAGAGAGATATTTGTATTTTCGCAAGAATGCGCAAGCAGCTCCCTTTGGGACCCATGAGGTCGGTTGGGAATTATCTTGCTATATAAGATTGTGGACTTCGCCTATAAGTCTAATTTCAACCCAAATCAGACCTAAAACTCTATTTAGACCGCCTAAACGCATCCTTACGGTGTTGAAGAAATTCTATCATCCGCAACTAAAAATCAAGGTGTGAACACATCAACCCGATCCTTACAACAAAGGTAAGACTTTGCCATCCCCCTTTCTCTTTATAAATTGTATTTCCGAAAGAGAATAGTGGTTATGAAGCTTGTAACCTCTTTATTTTAGTTATACAATCATATGTAAGGGTGTTGATCAAAGGGATCAAGGTTTGGAAGCAAGAACGCAAGAGGTATGTAGGGTTTTCATTTCGTTTTCGGTATGATTAGGTTTAGCTATGTTCTAGCCTTTCTTCTTGATCATTTAAGGGTTGTTAAAGGTAAACATCAGAATGTATTGTTTATTCAACTCCATATGTGAATTATGGAAACTAGTTTAGGTTGGACTAAAATACAACAAAAATAAAAGGGTAAATTGCCAATTTGGCCCATGTCATCCGGGCTTCCGTTTGTTCTGTTCCTTTTATGTTTTTTATATTACTAACCCTCATATGATCTTAATAACTTCATTTAAGATTATATACTCTTAATTTTCATGTGTTGATGCTTAGATTATTCCTAAATCTTATTTGGACTTTCATTTCATAAGTTAGCCGCTATGAGTCGATATTATATTCACAATTCCCTTTTGTCAATCGTTTGACACTATTGTTGATAACTGAATCTCCTTTAGTTTGATGTTATGACTGGGCCTGGTATCCATTCACATGTATATTGTGGTGCTTGTTGTTATTTTTGTTGATCATCCCGTTTCAGGAAAAACTCTGGCAAAATTTTTCAAAATTCGAAGAATTGGACAAATCTTGAGTTCCTTGGTTCTAAATTGATGGGATCCTAATAAGTTAATTAACCTTAGTATCTAATGTATATACTGAGTTTCTCCCTAAAATGGGGATGGACTCCTCCGTCCAACTTATGGACAACGAGCGTCATATTACGTTTGTGATTCTGTTTATGGTTTCCTTCATTATCTCTTGAGTCAATATGACGCTGCCACATGTGCTGATCCTCATATATGTTGGGATATCAAACGGTGTGGGGCGTTGCGGTTGCAGGGCAAACCCGTGAAAACCACGAAGGTTTCAACCTGCCCCACCCTGCCTCGCCCCGCATAAAGGTTTTAAATTTTTTCCAATTGAGTATATATGCGCAAGGGAGGGTGTATTTATAAAATTAATACACTTCTGTTTTTATACTTTGCTGATTTCTATTAAATTGTAAACAAATGAACCCTTTTTTTTCATCGATAAACAAATGAACCTATTGAAAAAGAAATAAATACAACTTCTTTTATGCTACTAGTTTATGTTATGATGTTAAAATTTAATAAGCAAATTAATAATTAGATATCAAATGAATAGAAGGATACCTTGATTTTCTAGTTTACCAAACAAGAATATTTGAAGGAAAACAAAAATATTTAATTTTCGAGTGCAGATTAGATTTCTTTATATGATTTATTAAGTACTTATCTTGGAACTGATATTATAAAGGCACTACCAAAATACAATCTCTTTACCATAAAGTTAGCCATTCTTCATTTTTTTAGCCGTTCTTAGCTGCAGCAATCAGCAGCACACATCAAAACTCACACCAATGCTATTCAATTCAATTCAATTCCTAAATAGAATGATTTGAATTCAAAAAAACTTTTATTAAACACAATTTGACAAACAATCAATAATTAATCCAAAACTGGCATATTACATTCCAAGAACTCAAGAAGCTGGGGAAGGATAGAAAAACAAAAACTTAATGGAATTCATAACTTGAAAGAATAAAGATAAAAGATCTAAAACAGGCCAATTAGCAATGTGAAACTTGAGGATGCCAATCCTTCCAAACTGAAATATCTGGATTTTCTTCTTCATCAAGAAACGTCAGACATGAAACTCTATCATTGCTTGAAGTCGAACATAAAAAGAAAAGTATAATAGTATAAAAAATTGAAAACTAATATTAACACTAAGTCATTAAAAAGTTATTGACCATTTATCTCGTTCCACAACCAAGTGTGAGTACACATCAAAGCCTCCAAAGTAGTAGGATGAAGTCTATATGATGCGGTTTAATCAATCTCCCACTAGTGCTAAAGCTCTACTCTGAAGTAATGGTAGAGACAGGAATGACTAAGAGATCACGAGCCACCTTTTACAAAGTAAGAAATTTTAATATGTTTGTGGTGCAACAAACTGTCAAATGATGGCATACGAGGTAGCACATTTTCTTCTAAATATGAATCCAACTCTGATATTGTGTCCACTTTCGTGCTACTCAAACCGATAAATCTATCAAAACTAGACAGTTGACCACCCTCGACAACACTAGCAACTTCATTAGAACTAGATGCCTGGAATGAATCATGTGAAGCAACCACTCTACTCTTATACTTTTGAAAGAGATAAAAATAATGGTTTCAAACTTCTTGAATTTTGTCTAAAGCTTCTTCACCATAAATGTATACAAGATAGAACTCAACCAACTTCATCTTATATCTCGGATCAAAGATAGTAGCTACACCCATCAAAATATGCACATCATCCCTATATTTTTTAAAATTTTAACATTGATGATGCCATAGAGCTAATCAAATGATTTAAACTTTTCAGCCAAACTTCCGGTCCTAGCTTAATAACACAAAATTTTGAAAATTATTCAGTTGAAGTTGGATATTGACTCCCTGAGAATAGTTCAGCGATACGGTGAAGCAGCTGCAACTTTTCACAAACCCTATTTGTAACGACCCGACCGGCCGTTTTGAGTACCAGCGCTCCATTTAGCAGTCGGAGGCCATGAACAGCTTTATTTCAGGTATTATGACTTGTACGCGTGGTCAGAATTTGATTTCAAGAAGTCCAGAGTTGATTTGGGAAGAGAATTCTCATTTTGAAAGCTTAAAGTTGAAAGAATGAGCTAGGATTTGAATTTCAAGTAAACGATCTCGGAATCGGGATCTGAAGGTTCCAGCAGGTTCGTATGATGATTTCAGACTTGGGCGTATGCCCGGATTGGGTTTTGAATAACCCGGGAGCGTTTTGGCGCCTATTGTGGAAGTTAGTATTTTAGAAGAAATTTCATAAGTTTGGCTTGAAGAGCATTTTAGTGTTATCAAAGTTCGTTTGGAATTTCAAGACTGTGAATAGCTCCGTATAGTGATTCTGGAGTTGGGGGCGCGATCGAAAGTGAATTCGGAGGTCCGTAGACCAATTTGAAGCCATTTGGCTAAAGATAGAAATTTGAAGGTTTTGAAGAGTTTGACCGGGGGTTGACTTTTTCATATCGGGGTCGGAATCAAATTCCGGAAGTTGGAGTAGGTCCGTAATGTCGAATATGAATTGTGTACAAAATTTGAAGTCAATCAGACGTGTTTTGATAGGTTTAAACATCGGAAATAAAAGTTGGAAACTTCAAAGTTCATAAACTTGAATTTGGGGTCTAATTCGTGATTTTAGCGTTGTTTGATGTGATTTGAAGCCTCGAGCAAGTTTGGAATATATTTTGGGATTGGTTAGTATGTTTGGTTAGGGTCCCGGGGGCTCCGGGTGAATTCCGGGTGGTTAACGGATCAAAATTTGACTTTGAAGAAGTGCTGAAGCATCTGGTTGCTGGTATTTTCGCTTCTGCGGTTGGGTGACCGCAGAAGCGGAATCGCAGAAGCGAACGAGTGGCCGGATAAGCGGTTTTGGACTAAGGCTTGGGGGACCGCAGATGCGTTCAAGGCTCCGCAGAAGCGAGACCGCATCTGCGAAAGAGGGATCGCAGAAGCGGAAAAGGCTGGCTTGGGGAGGAACCGCAGAAGCGGTTTTTGGACCGCTTAAGCGAGACCGCTGATGCGGTTTGGGTTCCGCTGAAGCGAAAATTGGCTGGAGCTTGGAGATTGCAGGAGCAAAGAATTGTCCGCAAAAGCGGAAGCGCGGAAGCGGATTTATTGTCGCAGAAGCGAAAATAGCTGGGGCAGTGAGGTTGATTTAAGTCGTGATTTGGTTCATTTTCTCTCATATTTTCATGGCTTGTGGCGATTTTGGAGAGCTTCAAGGAGGGGATTTTCGCCATCTATGTTAAGGTATGTTATCCCTACCTATTATAAGCTAAAAACATTGATTTTGTATCCATTAAAGAATGGAAATTAGAGTAAATATTGAGGTTTTGGTTGAAAACCTAGAAAATCATAACCTTGGATTTTAG
>MU776903.1:120882-143219 GCA_026770625.1 Nicotiana glauca | reverse complement strand
ATCAATGGCTACAATTATGGTTGCATCGGGAATTACACTCAAGTAACGATCCAATGTATTTCATGATTTTACGAATATGAGCGAGTTTATGTTAATTAGCCACGGATAATAATTCTTAATTAGCTTCTTCCGAAGACTAACAAGTCTTCCTAATTTAATTATCCCTAAACCAATTAGGAGATTAAGCACACCCGGAATGGCTACAAGTAGTTCAATCCTATCCCTAGGTTGAATCTATAAAATGAGGGTTAACTGTCACGACCCAAACTGGAGGGCCTTGACTAGCACCCGACAATAATTGCCGAGCACCAACGTACATTTTATCTAACCTTTTTTGTTATCTTTTAGGGCTAAGGAGATCAATATAAATGGTAGACATAGATCATGGACAACCAATAATAAAATATGATGGCATGAACCTACATAACATGGGATGACCAGACAATCAAGAAACTATATATATATGGTACGAGCTACCACGCTATCATGAAAGGCTATACAACAAAAACCAGCCCACAAGGCATACCAAACTATACATGAGTCGACACATGTCTATGAGCCTCTACGNAACTGCAGCACGACATGCAGCGTCCACAAATAAAAGGACGTCAGTACGAATAAAGTACTGCGTATGTAAGGCAGGGAACCATAAACACAAACAGTAATGTAAGCATGGATAAAGGGAATGTTTGAAGTCACATTCCAGGGAATTTTCAACGTTGGAATTGTGTGGTGATATGGAAGTTGAACTACACGAGTCAACGAGGTATTGCGAGGAGGAAAGACAACAACCATACATTTTACAGTTTGAAGAAATAAGAAAATAAAATGACATTCCTCACTTGAGAGCCAAGAAGTGCAAAATGAAGAATTTAAGGCTTGGCTCAATCATCAACTTACCACCCCCCATCGATCGTGGTCACAAGCTTGATGCCAAGCTAGGTGCCCATTTTATATCATCCAAATGGCAAGAAAAGTTGTAATGTTGTTTGCATCGTGCCACGATGATAAATGCGGCGCTTGGTGGGAGGCAACCCATCGTTTATTTCCGCAGAAGCGAAAACTGGGAGATTTTTGAAATTCCAGTTGATTTGCATCTGAGTCTTCCCGGGCTCGTTGAACCTAATTTTTTGGCTCAATTGCAGTATTTTGAATTGCTTAACATGATTCTACTTTGCGACTGATCTTGTGTTGATTTTTTTGTAGGTGTTTCAAGTTAAAATGAACCCAAGCACGAGCGGAACACAACAGGAAATTCAAGAAGAGATTGATGAGTCTTTTGATGAATCGCGCTTCATGTCTGCTGCATGTAAGCGTCGATACTTGGACAACCTCATCACGAGGAAGCTAATTCTTGAAAAGGGAATACATGAGGACAAGTTGGTTGAAAAACTTCCGTATTTCTATGCCTGGCTCACCTCATCAGGATGGTCTTGCTTCAGACCCACTCCTTGCAAAGCCAATGAGGAGTGTGTTCGTGAATTTTATGCCAACCTAAGGCATGCAAATTTTTACAGCCCCCAATTAGTCAACAGAGAGAAACTTGTACGGTTCGAGATGGAGCAAATAAATGACACCCTTGGTATTCCGAACTATCTGATAGAGCCAGTGGAGGAAAAAGATTATTGTGAAAATGGCGCATGGCTTGTATTAGAACTCTTCCCTCGCACTTGAGAGATAAATGGGGCAACAAGAGGAAAGGGCTCAAATCAACCGACTTCACTGCTGAGGCAAAGATGTGGCTATACATCCTATGCAATAGAGTCTCTCCGTGCGGAAATGTGACAGATGTCTCCTACTCTTAAGCATTGATTATTGCATGCCTATTGGACGACATTCGGGTGAATGTCGAATATTACATTCTACGAGAGATGAGGGAGTACTTGAGAGATAAGGATGCAGGGATGATGTTCCCTTCACTGATCACTCAGCTATGCACTAGAGTAGAGTTTGAGGCACGTGGCACCGATCGGTGGCTACCGGCTGACAAACCTTTTCATCCTTTCAGAGTGACAAGGGAGGGGAGCGTAGTTCAGAGCAAAAAGAGAAAAGTCACCACCTCCACCACTGCTTCAGAGTCTTTACAGGTAGCTGCACAAGGACCATTCTAGATACCAAACTCCGAGATTGCATCTATTCGGAAGTTAGTATCACACCTTCCGAGTGGGCCCTCATCCTCCCAGCATGGGCCTTCATACTTCTATAGGGACCACATGCAAAGTTACTTGGATGCACAGGAGATTCAAAGTGAACATATTGAGCAGATGGCTGCGTCCGTGACTAGATTAGAGGGGGCCTACAGCACTTTGGCCAAGGCACATGCCACCCTTCAGTCAAACTTTGAGAAGGAGAAGAAGAAGAACAAGAAGAAGGGAAAACTCATGATCAAAATGTGGAGAGGCATCAAGGTTATCTTCAAATGGGGAAACCCAAACAAGAAGATACCAGTAGCAACCCAAGATGATAGCGAGGAGTATTCCTTCATGTCCGAGACTGCTAGTGATGATGGTGGTGGTGATGATGATGATGAGGAGACAGAGGATGATGGGGCCAGGAGCACAGTACAACATTGATTAGCCGTCCTCCCACAGTCTGGTAGTATGATGCAGACCTCAGGGAGACCCTCAAACTATCTATGGTTTTTATTTGATATTGTGCAGTGAGGACACTGTAATGTTTTAGTTGGGGTTGGCTATTGTACTGTATTCATGTTTTGAGATTATGTGCCCTTGCCGGACTTACATTTATGATATGGATACTGTATGCCCTTGCCGGGCTTGTGATTATGATGTTTTGTATATTGTGTGCTCTTGCCGTGCTTGGTATTGATTAGTCGTGTTTGTGTTTATATTTTTCTTTCATTATTTATTTTCTTCTTATAGCCTATATATTTTTTTAGTATTAGCTTCTTTTATTTTAGTATCCTTAGTAGTAGTTTTCTTTTCTTTTATTGTTATTTCCTAAAAATAAAAAATTCCTTGGGTTTTCTTCATGCTACGGTTCTTTCCCAAGGAACACTTTTGAAGTGAACCGGGTGACTTTTCCCGATGATGGATAAATTGACAACTTTCTTAAGGGAACCAGTCATGTTTTGCTAGGATGAGCCTTTTGGATTATTTGGTAATAATAAAATTAGTCTCTTGTATGTAAATGGTAAATTAAGAATGCCCCTCCGAAATAATTCTTGTGATAAATTTTTGGCTCTTTTAGTGACTCTTTTGCCCACTAGTTTGAATTTTGCTTTAGATGCCATTATTAGAAAATAAATTTATCCGTCTTGATTAATTCATGTGCCGTGTGTGTTATCGTTTGTTGAAATAAATCTTGTCTTTACTTCTATCATCTTGAACTTGCCCGATTGGTCTTTCGATGCTAATGATAGTATGTTTGGTTGGAGGAATAATCTTAGGCATTCTTTGTTTTATTTACGAAAACATCTTTAGCCTTTCAAGCCTACCCTTGCTTAAATAATATCACTAGTACCCTATTTGAGACTTGAAACCTTTTTCTTTGGCCAACTCATTACAAAGCTTTGACCTTCTTGAAAAATAATTCCCTCTTTTGAACCCGTCCCTCCTTGAACATTGAGAATGAGGCTAAAAGCCTAAGATGGGGGTGTGATGCTAAAGTAAAAATTGGTAAGGTTGTACATTGAGTGTAGGATCATATGCCTCAAAGTGTTCGTATTAAATCAATCAAGCTCCAAGAGAAAAATGTGTATAAAAAAAAAGAGAGAATTGTTTGTATATATATATATATATATATATATATTATGGAGCCTTGAAGAAAATAAAGAGGTATGTAAGGTGGTTCTATAATGGGAACTAGATGCCAATGAGGATATGTGAGTTGAAGAGAATTAAAGTGCAAAAAGAAGGAAACTTGTGAGTAGTGTTCAAGGAGGGTGAAGTCACTTGTACCCAAATGTTTATCCAACCCTTCCCTAAACCTTCATTACAAGCTTAGAAAGTCCTAATGGGAACTCCAACCAAACATTCTTGAATAAGCAATGAATTAAAATAAGGGCAAGCTTATGGTATGAAATGTTGTAGCACTTGAAGTTCTTTCTGAGAGTGAGTGTAGTTGTAAAATTTCCCTTTTTGTTGTCCTTGTAAATATTGTGATTTTGGGACTTTATTTCTTGTGAGGGCACATGGATTAGGAAAGATTGGTGAAATTGAGTAAAGTGAGCATTTGTAATGAACTAGTGCTTTTGAGTCACTTCTTGAGGCTTATTTTTATCACTTGATTATTTTGAAACTCCCGTGCACGTTCTTGAAGTTGCTTATCTTTATGAGGGAGTCATTCGGGAAAGATGTGCATACTTGAGCCTAATTTTTAGTACCAACTAAGTCCATTAGTATAGTGTTTAAATTGTAGAATGTGATATGTAAATAATAGCAATACCACTTGTGTTGTAAATGGTGAATCCTCATTAAAGTTTTGGTTTTGATTTGCTTGAGGACAAGCAAAAGCTTTAAGTTGGGGGCGTTGATGAATGGTGATTTTACCACTCATTCTAGCCTCTTTTTCCTTAGCTTTTATGTACTTTTAATTATAAAATGAGGTTGGTTATGGTGGTTATTGTTAGATTTTCAGGTACATGACGCTACGAGGTGAGTTGAGTTGAATTGAAGCGGAATTGAGCTAAAAAGAGTGAAACAGTGCAAAACTTCCAGTGATTCCGCTTCTGCGGAAGTTTGGTCGTAGAAGCGACCTCACTTCTGCGTAAATTTGAACGCTTCTGCGGTTCGGGCATGGATGGGGCTATTCCGCTTCTGTGGAGGAAAAGGCGCAGAAGCGATCACGCTTCTGCGAAGAGAGAACCACTTTTGCAAAGATGGATGAGAATGGAGAAACCGCTTCTGCGGTTATTGTATCGCTTTAGCGATGTCGCCTCTGTGACTTTAGCATCACTTCTGTGGAGCTTTGCAGGATTTCTATTTTCGCTTCTGCGATGAGATCTCCGCTTATGCGGAGCCGCACCTGTGATGGTTCTTCCGCAGGTGCGGAGATCGAGCATCAGACCTGGGGCAGAATAGACATTTCATAATTTCTCATGCCAAATCATTTTTATACTCGTCCAAGCAGACATTTTAGATATCTTTGGCTTATTTTGAGTCCTCATAGATTAGAGAGAACATTTTATTGAAGCTAGGGTTTTGCACACACACTTGGTCTTGAAGATTGAAGCTTGGGGTTAAGATTTTCTTACCCATTTATGTTTATTTCTTCATTTCCTTGCTTTGTATTGAATATATAAGTGTGTAGTATTTATTTCCAACACTTGAACCTTGTTTATGGAAGTATTCATATTTAAAGTGTGGATTAAATAACTTGTTGTTCTTATGTATTGAATGATTTTTATATATTTATGAAGTGAGTTATTGTTACTTTAATTATTCTTGCTCTTTAATGTTTCAAAAGGGATTAGCTAACCCTAGGACTCGCCCATTAACTCCGACTTGATTTTGGGAAAGATAATTTGGGGTTTGGAAAGATTAAATAACAAGAACTTGCAGCGTTAACCTTCATTTTATAGATTCTACATAGGGATAGGATTGAACTACTTGTAGCCATTCCGGGTGTGCTAAATCTTCTAATTGTTTTAGGGATAATTCAATTAGGAAGTCTTGTTAGTCTTCGGAAGAAGCTAATTAAGAATTATTATCCCTGGCTAATTAACATAAACTCGCTCATATTTGTAAAATCATAAAATACATTGTATCGTTACTTGAGTGTAATTCCCGATGCAACCATACTTGTAGCCATTGATCATTTTACTTGCTTTCTAGGTTAGTTTACATTTTCGCATTTAGGTATAAAACATTTTCCAACTCCAATTCTTAGTGTTTGGCATTGCGCAACTACCGATAATTTTGTTACATGCCTAATCGTCTACACATTATTCTCTGTGAGATTCGACCCCGACTCATAGTTGGGTAAATTATATTGCATGCGACCGTGTCAATTGCTTTTTAGTAGTGGATTTGGACGTCACCAGCTATAGAGCCATTACTTGCAAACTTGGTATTGCCTAATTGAGGGCTTATGATTTTGGAGTTTTCGACCCGACGGCCGTGTGATTTTTGAGATTTTGACGCCAGTCCACGAGTGTTTGGGACACTTTAGGCTTTTGTAGATGTTTTGTGGTTTTAAGGTTGTCTTATTGTGGGCTTATGAGTTTGGAGTTCCGACCCAAAGGTCGTTCATGTTTTGATGTGTGAAATGCTTTTATGAAAATTATTCTTCAATTACTTGGTACAAGTATAAATGTTTTCGCTGTCAGGGGCCCGACTATTGTATATGGACACAGTTTGTTCAACCATTTGGCCTGGTACATCATTTTCCTATCAAGTCTCCCCTTAGCGCATCATGGGTTTTCCGGGAAAGTGACCTTCCAGGGGGATGCCTCCCAGTATTCGAGGTTGATCGCAAAGGAAGCCTTGAATACTTGTAGAGTTTTCCTTAGGTAGCGTATAAATGTTGCTTCGTTAAAAACCTTGGCTGTAAAAACCCTTTTCGAGATAAAAACTCGATCGAAAGAAAAGAGTGCAACGGACGCTTTAAAACCTCAAGGTCCTTGAACTGGGTCAGTGCTTTAACTACTTCAATCGAATGCCTGCATAAAGGTTATACCCCAGTGTAGAATGTGCCGGCGATGTTTCGAGCCACGATATGTTCCAATCATTTATGATGAGGACGCGGTACGATCATCTTCTTTGTTTTGTAGGGCTCAACCGAAGATGTAGTTTGCTATCACTATTTTACTATTTGATTAACCTTTGGCTCCTTCGAGGGTGGAGGTACTGGTGTCAGTATTACATCATGCACCACAGACATTTCTCTTGCTGCATGATGTCCCCGTAGACGTTTTTAATCCCATACTTTGTTGGTAATTTCATTATTTATATGCATGGTGGATGGTACTTCTCTCATGCAGTGTATCCACGGCCTTCCGAGCAAGGCGTTGTACCTCATGTCTCCTTCGATTACATGGAATTTGGCATTTTCGGTTGTGCCAGCATTTTGGCATTTTGGGTTCATTTAAAATGTGTTTACAAGGAAGAGATTACCAGTGCGTCATTGTGGGGCTGAGATAAGGTCTCAATGTCCTCTTCGCTGAATATGAGAGAATCCTCGGGTATGTAGCCTCGAGTTCGCTTTTCTCTGTTGATGGATATTTTTGTTCTTCTCATCATGAGTTCATATGGGGCATCGATGCTTCCCAAGATCATGTGTACAACATGTTGTGGCATATTCGTTTAGTTATTCTTGGCCGCATATCTTTCTCGTAACAAATTTTTGGCCCGGTCGCTTAGGAATTCTCTGAGGTGACCTTTATTGAGTAGTGTGGCTACTTCTTCTCGGAGCATGTGGCAATCCTTGGTCCTATGGCCGTGCATGTTGCAAAATTCACACACTAAGTTATGATTCATTTGCGAAGGATATGATTATACAAACCTGGGCCACCTGGTATCTCTAATTTTACTGATGGCAAAGACGATATTTAATACGTCGATGTTAAAGTTGTATTTCAACATGCGAGGTGCATCCGTTTGACCTATGTGCCAATCCAATCAGTCTCTATTGATGAGTCCCCGAGGATTCTGTCCTCGGTCCATCATTCGATCATTATGGGGTATGTTGCACCTCGGGCGTTTCTCCTGTTTTCGGTGTATGGATGGTACCTATCTTTGTTTGGCTTTGGCTCCTTCACCAGAATCCCACTGAGGTATACCGAGCCTGAGGGGGATCCTACTTGGTCGTCCTCGACCCTGATTTTCAACTGGTATCGGTTGTGAATATCCGACCATGTCACGACGGGATATTCAACCTGATTCTGTTTCAGTTGCTTCAAAGCCACCAAGCTTCGTTCATTCAGACCTTAAGTGAAGGCCTGCACTACCTAGTCGTCAGAGAATGGTGGTAGTTCTATTTTTTCTATTTGAAAGATAGATACGAACTATCGCAGCATCTCATTCTCCGTCTCCTTAATCTTGAAAACATTGGATTTTCTTGTTGCTACTTTGATGGCACCAACATGTGCCTTAATAAATGAATCTGCCAGTATGGAAAATGAATCTATCGAGTTTGGGGCTAAGTTGTGATACCACTTCATTGCCCCTTTGGGAAGTGTTTCCCCGAACTTCTTTAGTAAGACGGACTCGATCTCGTCATCTTTTTTGTTGTTGCCCTTCACCGCACAAGTGTAAGCGGTAATGTGCTCATTGGGGTCGGAGGTTCCATTGCATTTCGGTAGTTCTGGCATCCTGAACTTCTTTGGAATGTGTTTCAGGCCCGCTTCCTGTGGGAATGACTTCTGTAGGAACTTCATTGAATCCACACCTTTCAAGATCGAGGGTGCACCCGAAATTTTGTCGACCCTAGAGTTGTAGGTCTCGACCTTCTTATCGTTGTCTTCTATCATTTTCTTGCATGATTCGATCCTCCTTGTGAGATCCCCGAGCATCTTTACGATGGCGGGATCGGCTCCCGACCCATTGTTGCTTGACCTCTCTGGTACCTGCTAGGCTGGGTGAGCTGTCCCTGGTGCTACCATGCTAGGAGATTTCTGGTGACTTTGCAGCTGAGCAATAGCCAGCTGTTGTACCTGCAACATTTTAAAAATAACATGAAGGCTAACCTAACATTCTTCCCTAGTTGGGATTTTCTCATCTTCTTGTTGATCTCCTTGGTGCACGCTCCAGTTAGCGTGGGAACTTATATCGAAGTGTTGGGCGTCGTGTGAGACCGCATCCACGAGAATTGGCTCTGGTATGTTCAAAAGTTTTTGCGGTGGTACACCAAACCTTGAACATCCACACCATTTTATCCATGTTTCTCAAGATTGTTGTTTACTGAATCAGACATTTTGAATTGAAATCAAAGATCTTGGGCATAAAAAAGCATGAAAGATAACTTGCGCCGTGCAATAACACCAGAAAGAAAATAATCACTATTATTTTTAGCCCCACGGTGTGCGCCAAACATTTTGCCGTGGAAATGGTCATAACGATTAAATTTTATTTTGGGATTCTAGAAATACGTGATGGCTCTTTATGGCCAATAATAAGCAATAAATGATGAACAATAAATAGAATACAATAAATACAAGCAATAAATGAGGTAATGAAATCAAGAGAATGTGTTAGAGAGAAGAGAGAATGTTTTTGTGTATTTAGTATTGAGCAACAGATGTTTACAAAATGACATGGATCCCCTTTATATCTGGGGAGAATCCCAACATGGTACAAAATACATTAATTATAAAGATATGGAGATGGGACAGCTAGTTGACGCCCAGATTCGGGTCAGAGCCACCTTCGTCAGCTCTAGTTAGGCGCCTTGAGAACTCCCCACTCTCTTTCCATAACCGTCAGTCTATACTTCTCTGAGGTCGAGTGTCGATGGCCCTCGAGAGATGAAGCTCGATCGTGGTCTTGAGCCTTCGAGACATGCTTGCGAGGCATCGCCACGACGGTAAATTGGATCCTCTGATTTCACTGTATAAAATTATTTCATAGATCCGTTTATCCATCCATATGACTTTATTGCCATAACTCTTACTTTGATTTATCATTACTGAGTTCTGGTACCAAACTTCAGGTTACTCTCATTGCTAATCCTATATGTATAAATATATGTCCTTTAGTGCTTCTTCATTACAGTTCATCTTAAGAATGACGGCCTAATCTTACCTCATACTTTGTGACTTTTGTCCAACCATTGTTGATTCACCATAGTGTTGATCTATCATCTATCGCTGATAACTTGTTCTCTTATGTAGCTCTGCCGTTTGGGCTCACGTCCCATCGGGGAATATCTGGGAACATCTAAAGTAACTAGACTTTTCCACTTGGGGCAATACCGTGCTTCCATAACTGCATTTCGTAGCATCCCAATGGGATTCACCTTATATGGGTATTCTACTCCTGTATAATTCATGAAATCCCCCTTGTTTACCGTGAAAATAGTAATAACAATTAAATTTTTTAATGGGATTCTAAAAATACGTGATCTATTTTTATGCTAGTTGTTATGCAATTGATGCTAAGTATGTGAAGTTTAAAGATGAAATGCGAGCTAAAATGGATTTAAAACAAAATCGAGGAGTCAACTATTCGTGGCTCGGACTGACCGATGCGGTGCCTCAAGGTCGATGCCTGGGCTCGGGCTCGAGCTATCGGGGATAATTGGGGAAGGGCTAACAGTTATGATATAATTAAGGAAGGCTCTTTAAGGCCAATGACAAGCAATAAATGAAGAACATGTATGAAAGTAATAAATTGGAACAATAATATTGGGAGAATATTTTAGAGAGAGAGTTATTATTTATCTAGTGTAGAATAGTTTGAGCAATAACAGGTCATTTACAAAAAGGTAAGGAACCCCTTTATGTAGAAGGGGAATCGTAACATAGTACAAAAAGCATTAATTACTCTATAAGGTGAAATCAGAAGGGCCGATTTTCTCGCTATCAAGCCACTTCGGAAGAATATCTCGAGAATCGGGGACGTGGAATTGCGACCGAGTCCCCTCCCCTAGAGCTCGTCAAGGCTCGACTCAAAGAAGACGAAGATCGAGGCTAGGGAAAAATAGGGAGCTCCTAAGGCACATGGCTGAGTCTGACAGAGCCGGCCTACACAGAGCCTGTGTTGAAGAATCATGTCTAGCCATCCCATCTCCATATTTTCATAATTAATGAATGTTGTACCATACCCGGATTTCACCAACTATATAAAGGGAATCCACACAACTTTGTAAGGCAGGACAACTACGGTTTCTCCAACTATTCGACACAAAAGCAATGATATCTCTCTCTCTCTCTCTCTCTAACTCATCTACTCGAGGTTACTCTTTCCATTTATTTCTTTCATACTTGTTCTTCATTTATTTCCCGGTATTAGACATAAAGAGATTCTTTTAATCATATCTCAATTGTAATCCCCTCCCCGGTTATCCCCGATAACTCGACCTCGAGGCCATCCGTCGATTAGCTCGAGGCCCGGGCCGCAAGCCCCTTGGGTTGACTACTGTCCCATTTTAGCTCGCATTTCTTCATTAAACTTCATACGCCAAGCATCAACTGCTCTAACAACTAGCATAAAAATATATCACGTATTTTTAGAGTCCCACGTAAAAATTTTATTGTTGTTACCAGTTTCACGGTGAATAGTTTGGTGCCCACGTGGAGCTAAATTAATAGTGATTATTTTCTTGCTAGTTCGATTAAACAAATGCAAGGTACCTTTCACACCTTTTCTTGTCAAAGATCCTTTGATTTCATGTCAAAATCGGTAAACATAGTTGAGAATGACAACCTCAAAAACCACAGAGAAAATGGCATGGCTGTTCTGGCTGTTGGCGCGCTGCCAAAAAATCTCAGTAATGCACCTGGATCGATTTTAGCGAACGCAGATTCACACGATGCACAACAGGTCAACAAAGCCTCACACACCGACAGGAGCATACGGTGTGACAACAAATTGGAAGCCAAAAATACCCCGGCCCGGGAAGAACAAGAAACCAGTCTTCATGTTATTTTTCGAAATATTGCATGCACAACAGTTGGTCATCGCTCAGTTTCCAAAGCCATCCAAAGACTCCCAGCACAATAGCGCCAAAAACCACTCCCCCAGCCGAACAGGAACTCGGGAGATCGAGCAATAGCGGATCGGTAGCCGATCCCGCCATCATGAAAATGTTGGAGGACCTCACCAAATTGATCGAGTCAGGCAAGAAAATGGTAGCTGCCATCAATAAGAAGGTTGAGACTTACAAACTGCAGGGTCGGCCAGACCCCGGGCGCGCCCCCGGTCCTGAAGGGTATAAATTCGTGGAAGTCCATGCAATCACCATTCCTAGAGGAAGCAGTTCCAAAACCCATTCCAAAAAAGTTCTGAATGCCAGAACTCCCGAAATACAATGGGAACTCGGATCCCAACGAACACGTCACTGCTTATACGTACGCAGTAAATGGCAATGACCCAAAAGATGATAAAATCGAGTCCGCCTTTTTTAAGAGGTTTAGAGAAACACTCTCGAAAGGGGCAATGACGTGGTACCACAACCTAACTCCCAACTCCATAGATTCTTTCGTCATGCTAGCAAACTCCTCTATAAATCCACATGTCGGTGACATCAAACCGACGGAGAGAAGGCCCGACGCATCCAAGACTAAGTAAAGGGAGAATGAAATACTGCAAAAATTCTCATCTCATTCCCAGATGGAACGAACGGGATTAATCCCGATCTCAGAAGATTGGGCAGTACAGGCCTTCGCTCAAAGCCTAAATGAACTAAGCCCGACAATTTCAAGGCAGTTAAAACAAAACTTGGTCATATATCCAGCCATGACCTAGTCGGACGCCCACACCCGACATCGGTCGCAAATCAGGGTCGTGGACGACCAGCTAGGAGTCCCCTCGAGCTCAATATACCCAAACATGCTTCTGGAAAAGAAATCGATGCCAAATAGCGAAAGATACCGCCCGTATGCTGCAGATAGGGCAAATGCCGCGAGACGCAGTCCACCTTGCAATGACTGGGGAATGGATCGAGGACAATATCCTATAGGAATCGTCAATAAAGTTGGATTAGGGAGGGATACAAGGCCAACAAGGGTGCCTCACCCATCAAGATACAATCTCAACATCTCAACATCACTACATCATACATCGCGTTAACCGTCAGTGAAAGCAGAGACACCAGATAGCCAGGACCTATTTCGCCGAGTTCCCCTCAAAGAAACCACAGCTTGGTGTGTGAACAACATAACACACACGTCCAAGGGGCCAAAAATTGCCACAATCTCCGGAGAAAAATAGCCAAGCTACTCAATAAAAATCTTCGTCGAGAACTGTCGCGCGATCGGGCTCTAATTCAGTTCTGAGCAAGAAAGGCGGCAAAGAAAAATGAAGCAAATGAGCCGCGACATATTGCCACAATAGTGAAGGAGCGACGACACTCCCGATAACTCATAAAAAAGAGAGTAATAATGCTCGTCACCAAGAGAAAAATGGATCTCGGAATATATTCCTAAGGACGCCCTCACATTCGCCATTTTGATCCATTTCAAATAAAACATGTGCTCATAATTTCAGGTGCCTTGATCAACACAGGCGAGCCGAAGATGATAGGGCGGCTCGAACCACCAAGTCAAATCACGCCCGCCTCTCAAATCTTTGTCGGATTCCAAATGGCGATAGCAACAACAAGGAGAAAGTCCATTCTCTCAGTTTGGCATGGCTGGCCCGGATAGGAACGTCAAGTTTCGAGTGATCAATGGGTGCACAAGGCATGAACGTCTTATTCAGACGTCCCCCTTCGCCAAAATAGCGAAAACCCACACAAGAGACGGAATTAGAACCGTCGGTAGAAAGCAACATATGGCAAGGGGAAAGTTCGCATCACACAATGTATCGTCGGCACCAATATCTCCACTCTCGAAAGAGTCAGAAGGGTAAGCGAACCATGCCTTCGTCCAAGCCCCATTAAACACAAATGGAGGGATGTACTAGAGTCCCCTCTCCAAAATAGCAGGGACATATCAGACCTCGGAATGTTTCCTACGCGTCTTACGGTAAGGTAAAACTTCCTCCCTCCTTCGTTATTTTATGACAACCTGTATGCAGACACCTGGCCAGGGCATTCAGAAGTGTTAACCATACCCGGAGATCCCAAGGCCCTAACGGCACTTGTCGTACTTTTTCCCCTCGGCCGGACTTTCACCCCACAGAGGGCCTTACCAGCAAGGTTCCCAGCA
The DNA here is from genome assembly GCA_026770625.1 of Nicotiana glauca. NCBI lineage: Eukaryota > Viridiplantae > Streptophyta > Magnoliopsida > Solanales > Solanaceae > Nicotiana > Nicotiana glauca. The sequence continues at coordinate 129,451 of MU776903.1, read as the reverse complement.
GAGCAACGTGCCTCCTAACGAGGATCCGACGAGATCGCAAGACTTTTTTTGCAATCAACCCCAAACGATTGAGGACAACCCCTTTGAAGACACAATCCGCTCAGAAGGGCTAGGGAACAACAGACTGATTTCCAATATGAAATCATCTACCAGGCCAAAGAGTCAAAAAAGATGTACCCACATGGGTCGAGCTCAGGGAAACAAGACATCATGTGTTTACGCCAAGCAATTAAAGAATATCTTTTAGTATCTCGTACATCCAAAAATACACAGATACTTAGCGTTAACGGATTAACACCCGCACGACCTCAGGGTTGAACCTCCATACTCATAAGGCTCTGACGAGGCAATTCCGAGATCACGTGTAATGGCCTTCAAGCCTAAACAAACTCAATGACTAGGAGACTTTCGTCAATCGCCATACACTGGAAAACCCAAGACCGTAAGACCCCGAGCAGGCAGACTCGGTCTAGCCAGATCTATTATACATAGCAACAAAAACTGCAAGACCTCAATAGGCATGAGAGACTGTAAGATCTCAACAGGCATGACAAACTGTAAGACGTCAACAGGCATGAAAATTTTGTAAGATCTTAGTACAGGAATAAAAATCAGTCCCAAAGTTTATGCTATTTGTCACATTTGTAAGACGCCAGAAATGACATTCCATGATGTAGACGCCAAAACTATCACTCGAGATCAAAAATGGCTCCAGCCAAACACATATGACTACGGTCAAAATGGCTGCACCAGCAAGATTAATGTGACTCGAGGACACCTGACCGTCGCTAACAAAATCACAGGCCATTACTTCAGATCTACTTCGAAAAGAACCGACTAAAATAGGATACCCTCACCAGGCAAAACGAGCTTTGACTATGTCAGCTCCAAAACACAAGGCTTCGAGCAACTCAGCCTACGAGCTAAAAACTTTCCGAGGTGCTCGAAAATTGCTACTAACAACTTGAAATCGAAGTTCTTCCCGAAGCGATTACGGGTCAAGCAAAATCATTTCAAAAAGAACTTAACTAGAGGAAAATAAATATTACATATGCCCAAGGACAAAAGCATAAGAGCCATAGTCGCCAGCCAAACGAGCCTCAGGGCCACACAGTGAAAGGTCGCAACGACCAAAAGTGTAAGAGCCACTGTCGCCAGAAATGTTTTTGAAAACTTGAGGATTAAAATGAGCTCGAGTCATAACCCGTTCCAAAGACCAAATCAAAAATAGTTAGCTATACATGCCTAAGGGCACAACGGAAGAGCCATCGTCGCCAGCTTCACAACCCTCAAGGCCACATACTTGAAAGGTCGCTTTGACCCAAAGCGTAAGCGCCATCATCATCTGCCCGTGCAGGCACAAAAAACTTGAAGGTTAAATAAGCTTGAGTCGCAACCCGACTCGAAGACTAAACCCATAATGGTTAAAATGGAAATGCACAATATAAGGCGTAAGAGCCATTGTAATCCTCCCATACATGCATTAAAGCTTGAATTAGGCCCGAGTAAAACCCTCACTCGGAGACTACGCCCAAAGCAGTTGAGAAAAACATGAGAGCTCTAACGCCAGCGTGCACTAGAAGTTGTATTAGCTAAATCATGTAAGAGCCTCCACGCCTACCTGATAAGATCAGGAACCGTACTGTGAATCTAAGGATCCTCGCCAAAACTCCGAAACTAGTCCGGACAAAAGCAACGCATAAATGGATACGTAAAAGGAAAAGCTTCAGGTTTTCTTTTTTATTCCACATATGCTAAAAGTGCGTTATCCATCAACAAATATGCCATACGATTGGAGCATAAAAAATAGCAAAGTCTACGTTCTGCTTTATAGGGCTACGACCTATCAGCCTCGTCTCCGCTCTATACGACATTGGCAAGAAGTGACCGAGCATCAAGCTCATCCACCCTCGCCCAAGCCAGCTCTTCCGGGAGAACAAAATCCATAGCGCCGACCTCTTTAAGTACCTCTCTCTGGGATCTACAGCGAATATATTCCTCTACCCTCTTTTCACGGTCAAGGGCCTTCTTCAACTCTGCTTGGGCATCAGTTGAATCCTTTAAATGAATCGCAATCTTCTGATCAGCCTTAGTCTTACTCAATGCTGCTTTAGCCCGAGCATCGATACTTTTAGCCATGACCTTCGAGAGTTCGGATTCGAGCCTCGCAGCCATATCCACTTGAACTAAAGCATTGTCACGAGCGAAGCAAAGTTGGACCTCCAAGGTGGGAACTTTAGCCAAAGCATCCTTCTCTTTCGAAGCTTTGGCCTGCACTTGAGCCCTCGGTTCACCGCAAGCATTCCTATCCCGGTCTGCTTCACCCCTAAGATACTCCAGAGCCTCCATCCTTTTCTGCAACTAAGATAGGCAAAGAGATTAACCTTCAGGGTTAAAAAGGTAGAACGCGTACCATGAGAGGTTACCTACTCCATCAAATAGAACTCGTAATTCGAGCTCTGGTACACCTTATATCGCCAAAGGATCAACTCAACCTCCTTTCTCCTCGCAGAGGAGCCTAAAGGACTCAACTATTACACCCCAAGTTTTCATACGTAAGAGTACGTCGTAAGTCATGGATGTAGCCTCGAAAATGAGATTATATTTAGAAGAAAATAAAGTAAGTTAATCATGTTACCTTGGAGGTTACAAATATTTAATATCATGAACAACGATTACCAAGAGGGTTGGAAATCTTAGAAGCTAAACCAATTGAAGAAAATAAGTTATGTCGAAAGTCGACAAGTTTGGAGTGTTGTAACATGTATTTGGGGTGAGGCTAGGGTTCTATACATTATAAGGAGGTTATTCTATGAGTTATTTTAGTCGTATGATATTCATTTTATACATTTTGAAGGCAAGCAAGTTGTGGAACAAGAGTTGGCAAATGTCATCACAAGTTACATTTATAAATTTGCTGAAATTTAGGTCAAATGTAGATACACTTTTCTCCCAATATGCTTGGAATCAAGGGATGATCTAAATACCAAATTGAATATCTACAAGCCTAGTTTCTAACAAATTAAACCGTTCATCAATACGACATCGGACTAGAGAGATATTCGCATTTTCGCGAGACCGCGCCAAGCAGCTCTCTATGGGGCCCACATAGGCGGTTTAAGACATAGGGATATATATAAGATGCCTCAACCCCATTTTAAGTCATTATTTTCAGTATATTTCAGACCTTAGAACCCTGGAAACACTCTCTCAAGGTTCTCTAATGATCCAAGACCCGAACAAAGGGCAAACAACACAGATCAAGTGTCGGGAATTCCATGGTGCTAGTAAGTTTCTTGATCTTCTTGTTGTTGCTGATTTTGGGTGGTTCCAGCCCGTGTAAGAGGTTGTTTTAAGTGTTTTATGCTCTGTAATATACTCTCTCATGGGTTTCATATCAATCCTATGTTATTTCAAGTCTTGCAAATAGATTACGCCATATTTCAACATCAAAAGTGAAGAATAATACCTCTTTGAGGTTGTGTTTTCATTAAGGATTGTTGTGGGCTGTATTTGGATGAAATCCCAAGTTTTTTCTGATTTCTAAGGTGAGTATAACAGCCTACTAATTGTGCTCAAGCTTTCTTGTATGTTGGTTAAGTTGTTAGGATAATAAACTACAAGATATACTTGGATTAGCTTAAGTCACTTCTATGGTGTTGTATTGCCATTGAGGGTTGTTGTAAGCTAAATATAACTTGGATTTCAACTTGAAGTTACTGTAGGAGATATGTTTGTTGTGTTCTTGTATGTTCTTAAGGTTATCTTGAATTTGATTAAGTTAAATGGATGGAGTACACATGGACTAGTGAACAAAGTTACTAATTGAAGATAGTTGGAGTTGTGGATTGTTTCCTTAATTATAAATATATGTAATAAGGATGGAATCATTGATGAATGACTTCATTATCATGATAATGATACTTTTACGTTAATGTAAGAAGTCTATAAGGGGTGATATGAGTTATATGGATTCTAATTGGAGCTTGCCGCTCGTCGTAAAGTAGTTGTGACTTGTTGTTGTTATATGGTGTCTTGTTATTGACATTTATATGTTGATGGATTTCTATGGTTGTTATTGTTGGTATATGTTATTGGTGGAGGCCCTTGTTACTAGGGAGATGCTGCCCAAATTTACGTAAATGAGCTACTAGCTTAAGTCATAGACCTAGCCTTTGCTCAGCACTGATTTTGAATCTCCTTATACTATGATGGATTGAGTTGACTTTTTTGAAGAGTTGCTTGGAAGGGATTAAGGACTCAACGGGTCTAAGGCATGTTAAGACAANCTTTCCTTATAAAGTTATTCTAAACAAGTATGTATGATCCTTAAATCCTACTAAGGTTCATATTGATGGTATGATGTCTATAATGTTAATCGAAGGTGCAATGACCTTCCGTCACTCCGAAAGGTCTAGAACAAGATTCCATGAGTTGAGCATGCATTATCTATATATATCTATTTTACTCTACCGAGCCGCGCTATAGTCGGCCGGGTACGACACCTATTGTGCAACCATTGATCAGTGGGGTTTTACCGAGCTCCACGTGGCCGGGTACGATTCTACCGAGCCTTATGATGGCCGGGTACATTTTTATCGAGTCCTCTTTGAGGCCGGGTACGATATGATGATGATGATGCCCACAGAGGCGTATGCTTTTTAAAATGTTATGTATATATATGTATTATGAATTTCATGTCAGTAGCCCCCAGAGGCACTCAGATTTTACAGGTTGTATCTCCTCTATCTCTCTTTACATTACTGTTCTTGTTTATGCTTTCTTGCCTTACATACTAAATACTTTATTCGTAATGACGTCCCTTTTGCCTNTTGGTATGGCGGGCCCTGTCCCGACCTTTATGATTTTATTTACTTTTAGAGGCTTGTAGATAGATGTCAGGTTTATGGATACATTTGTGTCCTTGTCGGCCTATGTTTTGAGTTTACAAATGGTCGTGTCGACCTTATAGTCCCGTATGTCACATGTATAAGTTTGTATATCAGGTTGGGTCGTCATATGTTGAGTATTCTCTTATGTTTTATTCTTGTTATCTCATGAAAGGGTTTCTGGCTCATTTACTCCTGAGAGTATGATAAGAAAGATATGTTACGTTGGTACTCGGTTGAGTAAGGCACCGGGTACCCGTCGCGGCCCATCCGGTTTGGGTCATGACAAAAGTGGTATCAGAGCAGTTCTGTCCTAGGGAGTCTACAAGTCGTGGCTAGTAGAGTCTTGTTTATGGGTGTGTCGTGCACCACACTTATAAGCAGGAGGCTACAGGGAATTTAGGATTGTCACTCTTTCTTCTTACTCTAGATCGTGTAGTAGAGCTCAGTTCTAAGAATTCAAACTCCTAAATTCGACTTTAGTCGAAATACAACAATACCTACACCCACAAAGACAATTGGTAAGAGATTGCATGTGGATTTTGTAAGAGTTGAGTCAGAGGAACTCGATTTCACATCACGCTTATGATGAGTAAATGTGAGGTCTTCAGCAGATCATGTGTATACTAAGATGTGTAAGCTTCTTAATAAGGAGCCTTAAGGCAAGGATATCTATTCACGAATATGGTGAAACTGTGAGGGATTTAGAAGCTAGATACAAGTTTCAACAAGAAAAGAAGTAAGGTTTAAAGGGGTACGAGGCACCCAGTTAATGAAGATTATCAATATTTTCAAATCAGGCAGAGAAATATAAGCATTTTGGTACCTTCATCAATGACAGAGGTACGTACAATTGGCCACCCCATCTCAGTTATGTTCTATGGGAGGTAGCAGATATTATTTAAGAGAAAGATGGGATATCAGGATCCAGTTGGAGTTAGAGTAACCAAAAATTGTTGATGGGTTGTTATCATTAACTAATGTTTCTGAAAGATGGTGCAAATATGGTAATAGATCTCCTTGTAAGACACCCAGAATGTGAACTCTAGAGTAGTATAATCAGATATGAATATTGTAATATTCAAAAATTTTAGAAGATAGGCAGTGGGATCCTAGAAGGGACAAATATTTACATTATTATGACTCTATCCCCGAGAAAAAAAAAATGTTAGGCATTCCAAAGAGCCAGTGAGATGAAAGCTAGGGGAGATAAAAGGGAAAGAACTTTTTGTTGAAGTTTTCAGAATAAAGTGGTAGACAACAAAAAGATATTATCCGGAGAATAAGAAGAAAGTAAATGAAGCATCATGAGTAAGATGTGATATAAGAGTGATAATAGTAAATCAAAATATGACACGATGATAGAGTCAATAGTCAAGTGAAGAAAAATACAAAAGGTGACAGGCCTTGAGGCAATAAAAGAGTATAAGCCATATAGTCATATCCTTATTTCGAGAAATGAGTTGGTGATTTCAACATGATTACTAGGAGGAAATGTTAGACCCCAGAGTAATAAAAAATCAGTATGGGCTGGTGAACAAGATAAAATCGAACATGAATTAGGGACCGGAGGATTTGATAATGATCTACATCGTGAGAATTCCACAGATCGTGCTCCAACAATAATAGAATAGACAACCGATGAATAACCTTCAAAGGTCAGGTAGGAATTCGCTTACCTAAAGCAAGCACTCTGAGCAGAGTTAATCTTAAGGGACTAAGTGTGCTAGTTACAATAGGTGTCACCTTCATGCATAAGAAATTTAGTTATCCCTGGTACAGGAGGTTACCATAAGGCCATTAAGGTTCATTGATAATGTGAAAAGACGCCAAAGATGAAGAGGTAAAACAACTATAGGTAAATTGTCATAGCACTAAATCTTAGTACTCCCCTAAATGGGGGAATATGGTGTGATATGGTATTAAGTCGGAGTCAAGTGGTTTAGGTAACTATGGAATGGTAAAGGAAGAATGTGAAAAAAGGAGAAAGGGATGATGTTGTATTTATTCAGTTCCTACAGATATGTTGCGACTCTAAAACATTATACAAGCACAACACCGGGAGAGGCAATAAAAGTTTCTGGCGAGGATGTTATTGATAAATAAGTGTGAATGGACATTTGATACATCAGGAGCTAGTGGCGAGAGATAAGTTAAGACAAAGGATATATCCCAAGAGAGATTATGCATAATATATATATATATATATATACCAACGAGTAATTAGTAGTTGATACAAGAAGAGCCCAGTTGTGGCTAGACAAGAGGTCACAGATAAATCAATAGATCATGCAAGATAAATGTAGTGAACCGCAACACAGTGAATTCAATCTCGCAGATACGAGATCACAATCATTTGAAAAAAAATTAAATCAGATAGGAGTTGAGGCAGTTAAAGGTACCGTTTAAGGTTTATGAAAATAAGAGAGAGTGCCACTAAAGAGACAATCAAAATTTGAGATTAGAAGTAACCCTATGAGCACAAAGGCATAAAGTTATGTAACTAAGGATTATTATAGGCGAGTAAAAATAACGAAAATTTCCTTTGGGTGTACGATATAACAAACTCGAAACTTTATAAGAGCTATNGTGGAACAAGAGTTGGCAAAGGTCATCACAAGTTACATTTATAAATTTGCTGAAATTTAGGTCAAATGTAGATACAATTGTGTCCTAATATGCTTGGAATCAAGGGATGATCTGCCTACCAAATTGAATATCTACGAGTCTAGTTTCTAACCCATTAAACCGTTCATCAATACGACATCGGACTAGAGAGATATTTGCATTTTCGCGAGACTGCCCCAAGCAGCTCTCTATGGGGCCCACATAGGCGGTTTAAGACACAGGGATATATATAAGATGCCTCAACCCCGTTTTAAGTCATTATTTTCAGTATATTTCAGACCTTAGAACCCTGGAAACACTCTCTCAAGGTTCTCTCATGATCCAAGACCCAAACAAAGGGCGAACAACACAAATCAAGTGTCCGTGGCGCTAGTAAGTTTCTTGTTCTTCTTGTTGTTGCTGATTTTGGGTGCTTCCAGCCCGTGTAGGAGGTTTNAGTACTACAACGAAAGACTAGCTGAGGAAATAAGGAAGAAGGTTTCCACCTAAGCATAGTGAGCTAAAGAGTAAATTGATCTCGTAACAACAGTCTCACTACCATATTGTATACACTCCATAGGAAAGTGGCACCTATCATGGCTAAGGAATGGAAAAAAAAGTCATCAAAGGTGATGTTTGAGATCATATGACGTACAGGAAATTACAGTATTCGTGGGCAATAAGATAAGCCAAATATTCATGCAACAAGTGATAGAACGACCATGAAAAGTAATTGCTTACATTTAAGGACAACTGAGAAGGCACGAAAGGAAATTTATGGTGCTAGCAAGTTAAAGCAAGGTTGCGAGTAGTATAAATATNTGCAAATAGATTACGCCATATTTCAACATCAAAAGTGAAGAATAATACCTCTTTGAGGTTGTGTTTTCATTAAGGAATGTTGTGGGCTGTATTTGGATGAAATTCCAAGTTTTTGCTGCTGTCTAAGGTGAGTATAACAGACTACTAATTGTGCTTAAGCTTTTTTGTATGTTGGTTAAGTTGTTAGGATGATAAACTACAAGATATACTTGGATTAGCTTAAGTCACTTCTATGGTGTTGTATTGCCATT